>VZSC01017258.1:170514-207831 GCA_013398225.1 Steatornis caripensis
ATTCATTATTCAGGTTGTAAAAGTAAATTAATTGAATATAGAATAGCATTTTGTAAAATTAGCAAGACTGACCAGTATCCTACAAATCTGGATTAACTCAAATATTCCACTATCAAATAGTTAATCTCTGTAAATCTTCAGGATGAATGTTTAATTTTTATGTATTTTGAAATTCCTTGAAAGGAATCCCATTATCACATACTGAGTGCCTTTTCAACTTACATGAATATTGTACTTCTGATAGATTTTTTTTTTAATCTCATTGATCGGTCTTACAATACATCTTGATTCAGTACTTAATAGTTGCAAGTACATGATGCTGTTTTCCACAATTTTGTCCCTGGAAAATGATGTCCAAGTGGTATTGATGTGCAGGACTGCCAAATAGTATTTAATTCACAGCTGCTTCTACTGATTTATCCATGAGTTGGCATAGTATATAGCAGTAAACATACTGGTTATTTTGTTTAATGTGCCCTGTACAAGATTTCACTCAAGGCACTGGATATCACAAAATTAGACTGTCCTCACTCTGTGCTGCATGCAATAGATTTTCCTATCATGACGTATAGCAAAAGGAGCAAACCATAGCTGTAAATAGGTTATTGCAAAAGTCTTTGAAGTGTAAGCAGGTGTAACTTGCTTTATTAGTACTATTACATGCTGCTTATTATCCTTTGAAATCTTAAAATTTCCAGATAGCGCTTATGAGAGCTCTTTGCTCAGTGCCACTTGATACATAAATAGATGCATCATCAACAGCAATACGTAAACCTTACTTAGGTTTTCTTGGAAGACTCTTTCTAAAGGGAGCAAGAAGTTTATTCTATAGCCATTTTACATCTTTGGACTTTATTGAGGTTTCTACCAAAGCACCATTTGTGAAGGTGCTTTGCTTTCCTCATTGCTATGAAATTCTGATTTTGTGTGTGCACCCCAATCAACAGCCTTAAGAATTGCTGAGGGTCATGAACAATGTCAGAGATGTTTATCTTCTAAGTTGATTGGCCTTTCTCTGAAAGGGTTATCCAAAGTCATTGAAAGCATAGTAGATCTTCAAAATGCTGTGAATGTTAAACTCCATATATGACACCTCGCATCTCATGTTTCATTTCCTTCCTCTAAGGATGGAGTCTTTACTCTTTGAATGTATTTTTATCTGGACTAAAACATTTCTAGGATAGCAGCAATGATGCAAGTGCTGTTTTCAGAAAGTAAAATTACTAACTTCTAAGAATCTTTGTTTATTATAGATCTGCTATGACAATAAAGCAAATACATTGTAGAAATTACATTTGTAGAAGTGATGGTAGTGGATTGTTGGTGATAATCAACAAATAATTTGCATATGGCTGACCAGTCCTTCATCATCATCAAATTCTGCTATTTTGTGCAGTGTTGGCTGTGTGTCTGTTTCTTCTTCTACAATAGAAGTTCTTTGGCATTTTATTCAAAACGCTAAAATGCAAAAGTAGTTTACTGAAGTTGTGTATTCGAATTTTTTTAAGTTAAACTATCCATTATCACCTAGTATTTTTTAAAATCAGTAATTCTTAAAGCAGAAGTGCATTTCTGATTATTGTATTGTGCTTTTCTTGTACTCATAGTAAAATGTATTTTTTATAAATTAAAATTTGAATCAAGTAATATTTTAAAGATACATTTTTAGGCTTTAATCATTTTCGTAACTGGTTGTTGCATGTGAATAATTTCCCGTTTCTTTCTGTTTTCAAATGAACTGTGCAGTGGTCGGTGAAGATGGTAAGCCCGTGTGCTGATCTGTCTGCTGTACTTCTGCTAAGATAGCATGAAAGTAATCTTTTGAAAGTGCCTCCATATCATAACTGCTTTAAGTCAGGTGCCTAAATACATCTTCAGATTTTCCACTCATATACACGGTCTTCTTAATCATCCATGCTTAATGTAAGATAATTAGACTTGTGAGCTGGCTGCAACTAAATCTGTGTTTTTGGAATTTTAGTGTTGACCAATATTTATGAGTTGGTCGTGATGGAAATACTTTGTGGTTTCTCTTTGTCAGGAAAATTGTTAAAGCAGCATAAGTATATGAAAAGATTACAAAACTTGTGTAAAGGAGAAATGTTGAGTACTGCAAAATTCACTCCTTTGAAATTAACCAAAAAATGCAAGGGTGATGATCCTGTATGCTTAGGAATATTATATTAAATGAAAACTGCACTGTAATCAATACCGTTGCTTTGCAGAGTAAGTCAGTAAAAATTCACAAAAAGACCTCTGTTCTTCTGATTATTGCTGTAGGATACTCTGGGTTTAATGGACCTGTAAGGAAGAATGATACAGAGGATGTGACTGTGTTTTTGTTTTGTTGAAGTATGTAAAAGCATCTGAAAGGATTTTAATGATTTTTTTTTTCCTCCAGAAAGAAACACTTCTGCTTTAGTTTGGAAATGTGTCTTGATTTCCCTCCTTTTATGGTGTCTTGTATTCCCTTCTTAAAAAGTAGTACGATTATGATTTTACAAGTGCAAAAGAACCACGAAGTTGAGGGGCAAGAAGATCTTAAGGAGGGGTGTTAGAAACTTGGCACCTGAGCCTAAGGCTGCTTGTGTCAAAATCTCGGCAGTCAAATTTCTGTCAAGTTTCTTCTTGACCAAAGATATGCTGTCCAGTTTGGTTTGCCTCCATGGAGGGTTACTGTAATGGCAATTGGGTTTCTTGTGCTAAAACCAACTTTCTTAGGCAACTAGAACACAAATAATGTAACTTAACTTTCTGTTGTTAAGACGTGTACCATATTTCCTTCTTAACGCTGTTGGTGTCTGTCATCCTGAGGGGGAGCAGTTTTCACCACAAACTCATGATCTGTAAAAATCTCCTCCCATGCTTTTCACACCCAAGTCCTTCCATCCCGTTTATAATCTTGGCAGAAGTTTGCAGGTTAGGGCTCCTAACTAGGTGGTTTTAAGTTTTTTTGGGTGGCTTGTTGTGTCTGGGTTTTTTAATTTTAAAAAACAAATGTTTGGGAAGTAGGTTTTTTTCCCTTCCTGAAACATTTCATTTTTTTATAATGAAAAAGGTAACTTGGAATATTTGAGCAAGTTTTCAGATTACCCAATTTAAGTAGAAATTTTGATATCTTAGAGGTTTTTTCTGTGCTCTATGAACTAGTTTTACTTGAGGTAAAATGCATCAGAAATTTGTTAAGTTTTAATATGTTTTCTAGCAAGACTCCTGAACTTCGGAAGAAAACTATAATAGTACTTTAGAATGAAGATCAAAATACAGTATTTTTCTTGTGATAGCATCCAAATCGCAATAGAACACACACTCCAGAGAAGGAATCCATTATATACATATTATTTTTACATACATGCCCTAGATTTTTTGTTCTGACTGAATTTACTCTGTAGTAATTAATTCTGTCCTTTCTAAATCTGCTTTAAGTGCAGTAGACGTACTGGGAGTACATGGCTTGGCTTTTCAGAAACATAATTAAGTCTACACATTTTGAATTTCATCTGTGAGCCAACTGTTACAGAAGGCAGAAAGAACCTTCAATGAATGACTACGATCTGGCAGCAAGAAATTGCATTTATTTTGTTGCAGTTTTTTATAGAGCTGTGTGTCAAGTAGAGAGTTTTTAAGAAGGTCCATCCTGCTTCCAGTGAACACTGTCCATGTGTGAGTATGTCAGTTCAGCTGTCCAGATACTGTGTGTTAACTTGTTCAGTAGTATTTCTCCTTGCAGGGCCCTGCTCTAGAAGACTTCAGCCATCTCCCTCCAGAACAAAGACGCAAGAAACTGCAACAGAGAATCGATGAACTTAACAGAGAACTACAGAAGGAAACAGACCAAAAGTGAGTGTGGTTTTTTGAGTTTTGTCATGGTTCTATTCTACGTCTGTTTCTTTTGAAGTCCTCTACTTAAGCCAACAGTGCTTAAGAAGCTAGGAGAGAATATACTAGTTCAGGCTATTACAAAGCATTTTTTAGTTCATGGTTTATTGTATGTAGGTTCTGTTGGCATTGCTTCCTTCCACTTTACTGTAATACACATTTTGATCCTATTGTTGCATAGGAAACATTGGATCTAAAAGCATGCATGAAAAAAAAATCCTTGTGTACATCTGTTGAGCAAGAGAGCGAGCTGCAACGTAGTGCGTTAAGAAAAGAACTTCGTTAGTATTTAGGAAATTGCATATAACAGACAGACAATATGGGAAACAGCATTGAGACTGGCTAGGAAAGAGTTGACAGTTGGAGTCCTCCTGGTGCATGACACAAGAAAGGAAGGCAAAGCAAACCATAGCTGTAAATAGGTTATTGCAAAAGTCTTTGAAGTGTAAGCAGGTGTAACTTGCTTTATTAGTACTATTACATGCTGCTTATTATCCTTTGAAATCTTAAAATTTCCAGATAGCGCTTATGAGAGCTCTTTGCTCAGTGCCACTTGATACATAAATAGATGCATCATCAACAGCAATACGTAAACCTTACTTAGGTTTTCTTGGNGCTTAGTATCTAATCAGGGATCAGGATCTCATGCACCTAAACATTATTTTGGCTTTAATGAATTGGTACCGGTGTATGTAATTCTTATTATTATGGGTGGGTCTTGTATGTTTTTAGAGACGCCCTCATCAAGATGAAGGATGTTTATGAAAAAAATCCCCAGATGGGTGATCCAGGCAGTTTACAACCAAAATTAACTGAGACTATGAGCAACATGGACCGTCTTCGGATGGAAATACACAAGAATGAGGTTAGACTCTAAAACAATTCCTTGGAAAATGTAAATGAGTGGTAAAATTGTGGTTTGTCTTACGGGTTATTAATATAGCATCCAGAAGAAGTACTTGATTTAAGGAGGCGCTTCTGATACAATTTTTTGTGAGGTGCCATATTTTCAAGTGCATTCATCTAGCTAGAATAAGGATGTGTGTTTTTAAAGATGTAAGCTGTTTAGAAGAATTTATTAATCACTTACTCTGAAATGAGTATGTGACTAAAACTAGGATGGGGTATAGGCTAAGCATGAGGGATAGGTTCATGCTGCAAGTGAAGTAATTATGAGACTTCAAACATGAATGCAGTCTCTATGTGGCTGTGTACTGACAAGTAAAATGTATGCAGTTAAGTGTATTTGTTAAATGTTATTTGCTCGTTTAGAATTGAGTTTTCTTTGACACCAATATTTGTCTTTTTTTTTCCCCCAAGGCCTGGCTCTCTGAAGTGGAAGGTAAAGTAGCAGCCAGAAGCGACAGGCGGCACAGCAGTGATATCAACCACCTTGTAACACAGGGCAGAGAGAGGTCGCTATTTTATCTCTACTGCTTTTATATTTTATGCTAGAATCAGTACATCTCTTTGATAGTTAACAGTAGGTGATGGTTGTTACTTATCCTCTGTAAGTTTATGTTCTTCTAAAGGAAAATCTTACTGGTTCTGAATTCTGGAGGTCACTTCATGTCACTATAGTAACATAAAAACTAGCATGTCTAATTGAAACACCCAGTCATTAGATAGCAGTGCCTTTTAAAGCTCTCCTATTGCATAAGGCTTACCAGTTTTCCATGTTTTGTAGAGACTGATATGTCAAATTTATGTTTGTTTTTATAGCAGAATTCAGTCCAAGCCTTTGTTACATCAGTATTTTCAGAAAATCACCTCCAAAAGTAAATACAAGAACTGCTAACAGGCATTCCCAGAGCGATATCCACGGTCTCCCCTTTCTGTGATGCATGTATGTTCTGAGTTTTAGAGCCAAGAACGCTGAACTCAGAGTCCTCACACTCCAATCCTTGCATTATAGCCCTGAAGGGAGTTACACGGATGATGCAAATCAGGAAGTTCGGGGCCCACCACAGCAGCATGCACATCCAAATGAGTTTGATGATGAGTTTGAAGATGATGATCCGTTACCAGCTATAGGACATTGCAAGGCAATATATCCGTTTGATGGTAAGGTTAATAACATGCACTATGATTCCTTGACTATAAGGTATGGATTCTTTGCTACAGAGAAGACAGGTAAAATTAATTAAAGTAAATTAACTGTATGAGCAGCTAGTTGCTTATAAGATCAGTGGAAATATTTTATAAATCACTTGAATTCATGAGCAGTACTTTTGTGCTGTTTTAAGATAAATATTAGCACAGCTATTGGCAAATATTCAGCTTTACAAATTGGACTTGGTTTTTGTCTGTAAGCCTGTCTGACCATATGTTCTCTTGCACAGATTTTTCATTGTTCTTGTTTATATATAATCTGGAAACTATGCCCTGGGAAAAAGATTACTTGAAATTCTGTCTGAACACTGAGACTTTTTGCATCTTTTTTTCCCAGGTCATAATGAAGGCACTCTAGCAATGAAAGAAGGGGAAATTCTGTACATTATTGAGGAGGACAAAGGAGATGGGTGGACAAGAGCTCGAAGACATAATGGAGAGGAAGGCTATGTGCCAACATCATATATAGATGTAACGCTAGAGAAAAACAGCAAAGGTGCAGTAACCTATATCTAACAGTAAAATGGCAGCTTTCACTTGTACATTCCCCAGGGAAAACAGTGGAAAAATAGTAAGTTACACAGGTTCATGGAAAGCATTAGAATATCAGAAGTCAGCAGTGGTCTGTTGTTTGCAATGTGAGTTTGCTGTAGTTTTTTTTCCAAAGATTACCACATTAAATTATGCATCTTATACTGGTCTGTAATTTTGACCAGTGTCTTCTGCTTTAACTGATTTAGTGTTTCTACTTTACAAAGCACTAAACCCAGTTCAGCTATTAAACTGAAAAAGACCAGGATTCCTGCTTATTCTATAGAATACTTTGTTTTTATACAGAACTGAAAGTTTTAAAGATCTCTAAGATTTACTGTTCCCACTCTTATGACAAACTGTATGCTTAAAACAGAGGGGTTTTTCCTCTAGTAACTAACTCAACTCAGTTACTGAAAATTATTAATTTCCTTCCTTAGCAAATACTTGGCAGCTTTCACTTCTTAAACAGGAAAATGTTGTCTGGTTCTGAAAGCTCAACAAAAATACTCAGGAAAAAACATAATTAAGAAGGACAGAAAGTCCAACGACCTGCCTCTCTCCTTCCTTTTCAGTACTTGTAATGTAGAATGTTGTGTATTGGATACAACTTCATTGTTTTAACTCTAGATACCTTTGAACAAACAAAAAAGAGACCATGTGTAATGCCTGATGTCTTACTGAAGCCTCTCTCTGCTCCTGGAAAGGGAATGATTTGATTTTCTTGATCTGTGCCTGTAAGCTAAGTCTTTGAAGTGCATCAGGTTTAGTTTGAAATCAAGATGTGCAGCAATTCCCCTCAATGTTAAATCATTGGGGATTGGAAACTGCATTGCAGTACTTGATTACTAGGGGGAAAACGAATGTAAAAGCTGTGGCTCGTATTTCTAATGAGAGTTTGTGGAAATAAGTGCAAGGCTAATATATAGCCACTGAGAATGGCCTGTTAAAACTGAGCACGCTCCTCTGTCTTCTAAAGGCCTTCAGTAACTTTGTTCTTTTCTTTTTCCTCTTGGACTGCAGGTTCCTGAAGCGGGTTTCTGAGAAAATGGGCGAGATCTTGAAGGAGGTTACATGCAGCTGCTGGGGGGCGGGTGGGGGTGGGGTACTAGACTGGGAGGCCCAAGGGGAAAAGCTAGTTGCATGAATGCATGCAGACATACATTTAGTCACTAACATCTTAGCATCTCCATACGTAGGTAAGGATGTATTACGAATTCTTCAATTTGTGCAGGAAAATAAGAGTTCCGTTACCAGATAAAAAGGCTACTGCTTCTAAAATTGCTTTGTTTTCATTGTCCTAGGTTGTCCCAGATGGCACAAACTATATTTTAGCTTGTGCTATGTTTTGGTTATCTCAATTAGGCTCTTTTCCAACTAATTTTAAATAATTGGCAGTCATTTAGAACCATATATCAGTTATCACAGTCTGCCTGTGCCACCTCCATGCTCGCCGTTAACCTCCTCCCCTCCTGCATGCCTAGGACAGTCAGGCATGTCTGCATAACACTTTGCCATTGTTGCTTGTCTTATTTTGTAACAAATCGTTTTGTTTAAATATCTTCAGCACTAGAGTTTCATCCCAGTATCCATGTATGCTGCTATAACTATACCACTGCAACCATCATTACATTCCAGTTTTTGGCATAACTGATAAGAGACCATAATGTATTTGTGTTGATTTGGGGAAATAAGACATCTCAGCTCTAGCCTACAATGCAATCAAGAGAAACTCCTAGAACTGTGGTCCATCTTCAGCACTTCAGTAACCGGTTGTGAGCACTGAAAACCTGGAACACCACCGGAGGGATTCACCACTGCAAGCTAATGACTGTTTTCAGAAGTCAACCACTTGCCATTCAAATGCTGCCTTAAACTAGAGTGCCTAAATCTGTTGTTTGCCAACACTACCACTTACAGTATCCCACAAAGGGCTTTGTGTCTCAGCTCTTTCCACAGTGCTGCAGCTGCTGAGGTAGCCACGGTAGGTGTTTTCTAGAGCTCTACTTTACTGGATACATGGTGCATCATGAATTTTATACATTGAAATGTCTATCTATCTATCTATCTATCTATCTATCTATCTCTTCATTTGACTTCAGTATTTTTTTAAAATTTTTTATGGAAACAGTCTTTTAGTTTTTCACTATGAAGTTCCAATTTTAATTACTGCAGTGCTAGTCCATTTCCAGGTGATGCTTCATTGTACGGACCAGTTGAAATTTGAGTGATACTTCGTAATGATCTATGTGCACTTTTACTTGTAAACAATTGAAATTTGGATATGTTTATACGTGTAAATATAGTCGTCTGCAGTGCCCCTATTGCTTATGTTGTCTTGCCTCCCATCTGTGGTTCTATTAATAAATCCATCATATCTGATTTATTAGGGTGATAAGAATTAGACTAGAGATGTTGGGGGGAGGGATACTTGTATCAAAGCAAGCTTGTCAACCCAGCTGCCTGCTGTTTGGGGAAGTGAACTAATAATCAAAACATCCTGTTTCTCTGGGGTCTGAAGCAATATTTGGATGCAGCAGTGCTGGATTCTTTTTAATTTCAGTGTTATTAGGAACTGTACTACCAGTAAAACTGAATTTGAGTGACTTGTGTAGAGGTTTTTTCCTTTTGTTATGTATACCACTATTACACAGCTTGACCTAGCGTATTATTGGGGGCTATTAAACTAAAGTTTAGATTTTTGGAGCTTGTATACAGGGTTATTTATATAATAATGTGACATTACTCAATACTGACAAAACTACTTAGGTAGTTTTTTGGGTTTGGGGGTTGTTGGGTGGTTGTTTTTTTGGTTGTGTTTTTTTTTTTTTAATGAACTGGCACCTTTCTCTGAACCCACTGGAAACAATCAACTGAAAAGAAACCTTGGCTGCTTGCTTCAGAGCTTTGATGCTCACATGTCACATCAAGCGCTTAGAAGAAGTGATTAGGAGTTTGATGGATGAGCCCCTCCATTTTTTTCCTCAGGAAAAAAAAAAGTTTCCCGCCTCACAGCTGGGACCATATGAANTGATCTGTGTATTTTCTGCTAAAGGGCCTGTGGTTTGCCTGGCTAACAGCCTTGCAGGTCAGTAATAATGCTTCCTGGTAAAGGACTAAATGTTCTTTTCACGCTACTGTTTGTTTTTCTAAAACCAGGATTTGCTTCCTTTGGAGGCAGGTTGCTTTCACGAGGGATAGTGCAACTTGTATGAGGGTTGTTAAACATAGGAAAAAAACATTTGTACTTGCACAGCTAGTTATAAATCACTTACTCTAAAATTCTGAATGTGAGTTGTCTTAAAGAATCTTACATTTTCCAGTAATTTTTAATCCTTTTTTGTGCACATGTTGATTTCCTAAATGTTAAATGCTTTGTTTAAAAATAGTGTTCTCTGTTGAGAATATTTTCATGGAATAAAAAACTCTTTTCATGGTCTAAGTAATTAGCCTTCCCCCTTTGTCTTCTGTTAAGATTGACAGGGAGACTTTCAGCATGAGGTCTGTAATGTCTTGTTACAGTGGTAGGAAACTTTGCTGTGATTGTAGGTGGTGGGAACAGATAACATTTTGGTGTTGGTTTTGTTGTTAGCCTACTCAAATACTTTCGAATGCTGTACCTAGCATCTCACTCTAGAAATAGCCTTATTGACAACGAGCACGTGCAAGTCTAACTATAGTTCTTGCTTAAATATTTATACACTTCTGATGGTAATGCTTATACACCAATTCTGTGTGTGACAGAAGTGGAATTTGATACTAAAGCACTCTTTATATAAACGCCATGCATGCTGATTTCCTATGAGAAGTGCTAACAGCTTATGCTTTGCCTTCCTTCATCCAAGGCGAAAAAAACCCCACTGCTTACCAAAGTGATTCACCTCAGTAAATGAAGGAAGTTAAACATATACATACACCCACATTTACTCATATCTGAAAGCATTTTAATCATCATCTGGATTGTTTGTTCTTGCCATTTCATCATTCATTACTGGCCGCGTAGCTGTTGTGCAGGCTCCAGCAAAAGCCAAAGTACTACAGCTGCTGTCTTAAAAACATACACAACTAATTTTCTACTTTTGGAGGTACGGTGATACTTGAGCCTTCTGTTGTGGTCACAGATAAAGGATCATTTGTGCAACCTGCAGTATTTCTGTGATCTGTGACTATGCAAATTATTTTGCATAAAGATACACTTTAATTCACAATTCTACATACAGGGTTTTATATTCATTAAAGGAATATTATACGACACATTTTCTGCAATGTCACATATTTTATCATTTTATTTACACTGTTTGCTTCATTTTAATATTAAGATGCCAATGCCCTTACTCATAGGCATTATCAAAACATCGCGACTCTGGGGAAATACAGAAAGCTGTAAGACTATCTTACAGGGATAACCTAGATGTTTAAAGGGATCATTAAATGACTTTGTGACACAGTATATAAATAATTTGTTTAGAAATCAGTAGTTTTAAAACAAGTGTGCATTGTGCAGTTAAAAGTTCTAAACATCTTGTGAAATGCAAGAAGTCCGTGCAGTATCAAATTGCCAAAAGAAAACTAAAGTTATTTCAAGTATATCATTTAAGTAGTGTTTACAGTCTTACATACTTAATGGTTCCACCTGCTTCACTGGAGGAGGTTCCAGTTTTCGGGAAAGTGCAGTTAAAATCTGGCTGAATTTCTCATATCTCTCATTTTGATTAACTTGTGCTCCTTTGCTGCCCCAGAGCAATCTCATTTGAAACTCTGTCTTGAAGATTTCACTCATCTCTTCATCTGGCTGGAAACCTAGTAAGTAAAAAGAATTCCACAATATCACCATCAGGCAAGCTTGCTTATCCAGAAGATATGGCTTTTAAACCGTATTCCCTCCAAATAAGATAAGCTTTAGTGTGCTGGGTTCCTTCTGCACAATGATTTTAACCAGCTAGTAAAACAGTCAAGATCCTTTCCATCTGTGACATTGTCGTAGCACACAAGTGGCTCTAGGGACACTGTAACAGGCTGTTCTTTGCTCAGTTCTAATGGTCTAGAACTGTCATAGCCTGACCTTAAATGTAAGTACTGATGTATACATGCTGCCTGCAGAAATACTTTGACTTCTCTCTCCTCTATACTTTTCCACTGCAAGTTTAAAAGTATAAAGTCACATTATTAACAAGTTGCTGCTTTCTGGCTGCAAGTGGTCAAGATCTCAGTGTTGCATCTTGCGCTGCTGTAAGAATCTTATTAGTATGTATGTGTGGTGTTTTAGTCACAAAAACCAGAGTAGGAATTTTAAAATTGTACAGAAGACAGGAAGTTATCCTCAGACCTTACTGTACTTCTATTCAGTTGCTAGAAGGGCCAGCATATTAAGTCATGAGAACTTTGAGTATGTTTAGCAGAAATGTATGCTCTGTTGCTTACTGGAGAACTAATAGTGATGAATAATTTACTGTCCACTTTTAAACAATATTGATGCTCTCCTCAGACTGAGTTTCCTCCAGGACATTTGCTACTCTCTCAGCTTCCATGAAAGAGAAGAAGAATTTCTTGCACTGACTTTTAGTGTCACTTAGGCAGAGATCTTATTCTTCAGCCATAACCCACATGTTGTTAATGTGCAGCAGTTTCTGCTACTGGTGCTCCCTACCTTCTAGCATCTGTTCTGCAGTCAAGCTGTATGTTTCTGCGTTCTGTGCTACGTGACGAGCTGTGGCCAAGTGTTTGAGCATTATTTCGCAGCTTTGGTCACTGCTTTCCCACAGGTCCATGCCTTCAAAAACAACGGCTTGTCGCTCCATCAAGGTAATGAGAGGCATCAGCAGTGGCACTGTTACATTGCTCTGTGGAGCACCGACCGTCTCTGGGATAGAGAGTAACAAACAAATCATATAATCAGACATTATAAACCCTGCTCATTGAGGAAGGTAGTGTAATTGCAGTATTCTTTTCAAAGTTGGAAACTATACTGTTTGCTGTCTTTCACATTAGTACCTTACCTCACATACACCTATCCTACCCAGTTACCTGGTTGGGGGAGAAGGCCAAGACAAGCTAGTGTTGGAAAACTATTTGCTACAGGAGAAGGCTCTGCTGAATTATTACACAGTGGCACAGAGATTATAAACACGTTTAAAACCTGGGTCACTCCAATAAATTCTGTGAGGCTAAAAAGTTTTCCTTCTCTCCCCCTTCTCTTAGAGAAATGTTCAGAGAAACGTTACCTGCCCTGTGCACGCCTTTGGAGACTACAGCTGCAAAGATTCTGAAACAGGAGCATCCTCTGGTATGATCAGAGGAATTACCTGACTAAGCTGTTCTTTGTATTTGAGGATTCATCCTCTGATCCAATAGGCGAAGCAAATAAAAAGTAAAATCTGCCCAAAGTTAATTTCCTCTGAGGAAGATTTTTTTTTTTTCTTTGAGGCAAGATGATGCAGAGTGTTTCAGTTTCTGCTCCACAAAGGAGTGTGGGCTTGGGCAGAATGTTAGATCCTGCATGGGTAGATACATACAAGCACATACTGATGTTTGGCTGACAGACTGTTTCCTTCTATTTCATTGTCTTGCTACGTGAATTTGTGTAATGCAGTGTCATTTTAACATACGACACACAGCTATCGGAACAGCAGCTGCCTCCTCTCCCTACACAGGAAAGTGCTAGAGAGAGAGTTAAAAGGCTAAATAGAAACCAGTGTCACTCATACTCACTGTTCCACTCATCTTGTCCTTCATGCAAAGCTTTGCTAAACGGCTTCAACTGTTTTTCGTACATAATGGCAGTCTGGGTATAACGATGTCGTAGAGCGGTCCAGGTTTGTTCTAACCTAGTGACCTGTTCATGCAAAATAGAGAACACCTATTACTGACTCCATAGCAATTCGCAGGACAAGTGCACTGCTAGCAACGAAGTTTCTGTTCTGATGATCTCTCCTGTCTTGAAGAAGTTGCATGAATTAAATTAAATAAACAGTCAAACAACTCCTTTCATGTTTTGGAACAGAAAGAGAAACAGATTTTTACCTGTGGCATTTCCAGTGCTTTCATAATGGCAGAGAATGCATACAAATCCCCCAGCGAGTCCTTCAGCTCCACTGCGACTTGGATGACCCTGTTCAATGTTGCCACCCTATCTTCTAGATTTCCTGTGCAACCCAAGATATCCACAGCTATTCCTATTGCCATGGTATTGTGCCTGTAAGTGAAACAATTTATACTACTGGTTACAAGTTATGAAGTTAATAATACATTATGCTGTACATGTGTTCAGAGAAGATCAATGCAAAGGTGTATTTCAATATCCTGGTGTGTCCAGCAAACTCATTGTAACAGCATTTTTGTATCAAGAGCAGTAATGCCATTATATGGAGTATATACCCATTGGCTTTGCATTTGCGTTTCAGTAAATTTTCCTAAGATACTACTACTATACAAAATTCTGCCCAAGCAATGACTGAACACTTCCTGGAAAACTGCCCCCATTCCCTTTGTCTACCACACCCCAATCCTAGGACCTTCCCCCTCAATTTCAGCAACCAAGCTACTGCAATCCAAATCGGAGAAGCAGAAAAGGTAGATGAGGGATAGAAAGCCCTAATTGTTCCCCCTTTACCTGTGTAGAGGTTTTACAGAAAGCTTTGCTGATTTTTTTTTTAACTTTACTACATCCTCTAGCCTCTTCCCCAGCTGCAGAAGGCTACTCCCTTCAATGTCTTCCAAAACACTTGCATGCTTAGCTAGATTATAGGTCCCCTGAACTTTAGGTTGCATGAGCTCTTAAAGGAGAGCTGAGGGTGTTCAACAGCTCTATGGACCCACAACACAATTCCCCTTCCCCTGTACTACACGCTTGGAGTTGATCCACGACCTTAAGGTATTTGTCCTATGCAAAAAGAAGTTAAATTCTCTAAATTATCTTCTGTACACAGGAATTCTGAAAATGCAGCAGAGCATTCTTTGAGGGAACGTAGACTACAGGGTAGCAATGATCTCATCTTCTGGCCATCCGCCCTGGAAATGAGTTAACTGGAACATTTACCTTTCAATTAGGTCAAGGCGCAGTTGATGTCCGTAAGGCAAGGTAATCAGTTCAAGACCAGAGTTCACTCCCATAATCCTCCTCATCTCTTCAGAAACTTCTAGTATCCTTGCCACCTGTCAAGCGCAAAAATTTGTGTGTGAGTTTTGAAACTAACTTACTTCAGAAAAACCCTAGCCACATAGACGCCCTCCCAGACCAGTGCAGGGCATACAGAGCTAAGTGTGTGGCGTCCAACATTAGAATACAGTCATCTAAGAAAAAAATTAACTTACTTATGCACATTCTGTGCCTTACACAAAAAGACCGATAAAGTATTTTTTGCATGATTCAGCTATCATTTATTCAGTTATTCAGCAAACGTACAAAAAGTGTGATCAAAATGCTTTATCAAACGTCCATTTTTCATTTCTGCAAGGAGATTCATACACAAGCTCCAGGAAATGCGATCCTTGTCAGCGTGACACTGCTCTTTGGCGTTACAGATGTACACAATTGCTTTGCTGCCTTCTTTTCTAAAAAGGCACCTGCTCAGAATGTTTTTGGATTACATCACAGGGGCCTCATAAGGATTAATTAGTAAAAGGACTTTTAGGAGGACACTGAACGTTGAGTGCCTAATGAAGTCAGTATGTGAAAGCTGACACACTCACCAATTGTCTGCTTTTTAAACGTACAGTATTAGCTACTGGTTATATCAATAACAATTATACATGCTAATTACAAGCAAAACCACATTAATATGATAATGTGAAATTGTCTGCTGGTTTAAGGCCTGTATGTTGACATATTTACAAACCAATCTGCCTGCTGTTTTCCAATACACCCATCAGCAGGCTTTCTTGGTTATGAAAAGATGAAAGAAATCTGGGCCACACAACAAGCCTCACTGGTACAAAAGCTAGCACTAGAGAAACCTGTTTCACTTCCAGAGATGCAGGAGTGATACAAAGCCTGGAGACACCAATTGCTACTACTTTGTCACAAAAAGCCCTCTCAGGCATGCAAGTGGCAGATACTTCCCCCGTCACTTACCATATGGGTGCTTTTTCATCATTAGAAATGTCATTATTTAAAAGGCAAACTGAGCTACTGATGCCATGAGAAGACCTATGAACTTAAGCCTTATCACAGATCTCAGTACAAAGCATTTATTCTGGCCCAGTTCCATGCCAGTCTCATTGTATCGTGCAGTTCTTATCAGTGCAGTAGTATGCAACAAGTTACCAATGAATGACAGTTGTTGGCTCTCAGCAGTGCAAGATGAAGATAAAATAGACTTCTCTACATGTCCCAGCTAGTTACTGTTCCTGCTCCAAAATCCAGAAATCTGTTTCTGTAAAACTCCAGTGTCTCTTAATTAATTGTACAGACTCCCACACTTCCATCAGGCCAGTTTCCTTGGCCACACTCCAAAGTTTATAGGATTTAAAATAAGGATACTAATAATGAGCTAATTGAATACATATATAACCCCTTACTACATCTTTAGGGCATGCATATCCTATCCCTTCAAGCAACATGCTCTTTAACAATATATTAAAAGACATTCTGGTTCTTGTTACTAGGTTGAAGGAGGAAAAGGTAAATTTTGGAACTAAAAATGTTAGAGAATGCTGTTACTACTCTTGGAACCATGGGAAAGAAGCCACAATCCATCACTTCTGAAAAGACCAAGCAGTTGTGGAGCTGAGTTTTTCTGAGTCACCATGTCTGCATGCCGCCTCACTTCGCAGCAGCCAGTGCTGCTACTGAGGAGAGAAGCTGTGTTTGCTGTTGGCAGGAACCCAGCAGCTGGCAGGCACTCACACACACAGTCATCCCACTGCTGCTCCAGTGAACTGCCCCCTTCCCAGACCTATGGTGTGAATCAGTGCAGCAGCACTAGCCGAGTGCTACAGACACGTTTCTCCTGGAGCACCACCATTACCATTGCCTTTCTTGTCTGCAGTGGGGTTGCCCAGTAAGTAGCCATACGTGTTGTTTCTCAAGCTGCTCTTAAAAAAAACAACAAAGCCCGTGACACTTGGTTGCTGTAGCTGCTCTGTGGCAGACACAGCACTCAGTCGTCCTGGGAAAGTGGTGCACATTCAACTGCAGTTGCATTTCTTTTATTACACGAAGTCTGTGTAATAAGATGGCTCCTATCTTTCCATATTTCTGATCCAATAGCTGATCTCCAAGCCCTGTCAGATGGACAAAGTCTATGTTGTGAAAAATAGTTCTTTGTGTTTTTACATATTTCTAAACGATTCCACTAGCAATACAGTTCTCTCGTAGGAGAGAAATGCAGAAGTCCTGATAGCTATTCTCCCACACCACACATGCAGCTGTAAAAAAGAGCCTCAGACAAAGATAAGAAGAGCAGCTAGTTTTAGAAGTTCCACTGAATGTCTTACATTACGGCCAGCAGTACGGCAACTAGGTAATGTCTGTCTACTGTTTGTCCTTGCAAGGTAACTAGCTATTTCCTGTCACGAGCTGTTCTTTTCACAATGGTTTACAGCATAGATAGCTCTTCCTCACAGTATAGAAGAAAGGCTGAATCATAGATACACAGCAACCAACAGGAACTTTAAAAGATGTATCGAACACTGAGAATTTGAGTCTAAAGTTAAGAATGGTGGAGACCTTTAGTCCAAAGGGTTTGTTAACATTCTTGTTCTTCAAACGGGAAAAAATGCAAAACAACCCACCCTAAAAGCTCCTGCAAGCAAGTCAAGACATTTATTACATTAGCTGCAAATCTACCCATTAATCTTTTCAAATCAGTTCTTTAAAGAGTCTGAAGTTGCACAATATAAAATAAAATGCAAGAAAAATAAGTTTTTTTTTTTTACCTTGCAGTCCATTCTAAGAATATGCTGTGCAATCATCTTTGGATTGCTGTTGGTGAAAAGCTCCTTAACTCTTCTTAACATTGATGTTTCCAAAGGCTTGTTTTCAGAAGGAAGCAGTTTGGATTCAAAATCATTCGGTTTAAAACTAGATATTGTCTCAAAAACAGGTGTAGAAAAGATGCTGTCTTCTTCAGCCATCTCAGTTGAAGCTTCTAAAGGATCTGTTGAGTTCACTGTAGAGTCATCTTCCAGGATCAAATAGTTTGTTTCAGAGTTCCTGAATGAGTGTGTTCCCCTCTCCTTTCGTGTCAGATGTTCCACATAGCTGGTTTTCTGACATAAATATGGTTTTATTGCTGCAGGATCTCTGGCAGGGCTTAGTTCACAATAGTGTCCTTCTGAGCTGTGGGAAGCCAAAGAAGAATCTGGGGGCTTCATGAGGGGTGCTTTGCTGGGTTTAGGTGGAGGCTTCAGACAGAGCTGACTGTCTGATCCTCTGAGACATTCCCCTGCTTGTGACTCACAGGTGACTTTCTGAACAACTATGGGGCTTAGAGAAGGTTCACTGCCTGTTCTAAATGCAGGAGAGCTTGGACAAGAGTCTGCATCTGCTTCAGGTAATCGAGATGGATGTCTTGAACCTGCAGGCAAAAACAGTGATTTAGAAGACCAACACATACAATTCCTGAGGCCTGTTCCCAGGGTTCATCTCTTAATGCTATTTCCTGAGGAAAATACTGTCAGATTGTGTCAATTATTCACTGACAAAAATGTACATGAAATTCTATTTTGAGGAATGAGCTAGCCAGCAAATTCTTGCTGATCCTCTTAAAATCCCATATAATCCCCAAAATATACAGAATAGCTGCACTATAATATTATTCTGTGGTAATACTGACAATAATTCCAGTCCCTGTCAGAGCTGGACAGTGTCCATGGCTTGGAATAGGAGATTTCTTTGTAACCTGATCTAGGCTATAAAACCCGAAACTTCCAGCCACACCACATAAAAGATGAGTCATTTCTGAGAATGACAAGTTTGAGATGAAAGAAAAGCTTCCCAAAGTCAAGCCTGAACCTGCAATAAGGAATGGAAGGAATGAATTTCAGGGATGCTAATCTCTTTGCTAAACAGTAGCTGATTTGAAGAGCTGGAGAAACTCATCCGTATACTTATGTGTATTTATGCTTCATTCTGTACTCATCGCATATGCAAAGCTCGGCATCCAATATAGGACTGAACCCTGTATCAGACGTTCCCGATCTGCAGTTCTCAGTGCATTTGCTGGTATCTAAAGCAAAGTGGCCAGTTGCATCACGTAGGCTTTACTGCTTGTTTCCAGCTGGCTCTCAGTTTATGCAGACAACAAAATCTGGGAATCATAGCCTGTCACCACTCATAAGCAGTATGACACCAGAACCTGCTCAGAGGACCCCATGACAAAATGCACAGCACTACTCTTCAGGTTAACCGTTACACTACCAAAAGAAAAGTTTTTGCAGCCCATGGACTGGAATAAGATAATCAATTCAATTACAGATGGACTGAAACCTGTTTCACGAATGTCCGTCCATCCCATTGTTAAACACAGGAGCACACCCTTTCTAGCCAAATGCGGTCTCACTACACAAATACTTAATATTAGTTTTGTCTCAAGAAGTCTTTCCACAATAGACACTGTAAATTTTAACAGCTACCGTATTCCGAATGACTAGCAGCCTTGGAAGGCAAGTCCTACAATTTGTTCAGGTGGGAACAGATACGTAATTGCAAGCTTCCTTACACAGTATGTTAGTTTAGAAACAATTGCTTAAACCTCTGAAGAATCTGAGAAAGAAAAAGCCACAATGGACAACTGATCAAGTTTTGGTACACCTTGTATCACTGGAGGAAAACAGTGACAGTGGCTGTGGAACACGACAGCAGCAAAGATGTTGAGAAGAATTAAAAGCAAAAGGGATGGCAAGGAGAGAGAGATTGAGAGAGACAGAAGGACAGAACTGAGAGCAAAAGCCATGGTAGTGCTTTTCTCCTGGTGAAGAACACTACCGCATCTACATACTTTACCCTGAGAAAAAGCAGTTACCAGGATTTCCACAAAACACCACATCTACTTAATAGGCTTCTGTCAGAATGACATGAGCGAAACAAGTCAGTTCTTGTAAAGCACAAGTGAGGAAAGGTCATACTGTCAAAAGCCATATCGATACCAACTGTAGCTGTCTTTTTTTTGGTGTGAATGCTTGCTGAGTTGTATGCTGAGATACTCAACCAACTGCTGCACTGTAAATAAAAAAAACCCCGTTCTAGTGACTTAGAGCGAGCAGTACACTAACATAGCTTATGTTGGTCCTTAAACGTAACTGTACATACAGTACTCGGAACACTCAACAGTCTCCTTTGGTCTGAAGTGTAACAGATCACCTGGGCGCACACAGAGTGTAAGTGTGAAGCATTTAATTACAAAACATACCTATTAGCAGATAGCTCTCTGACTGGTGAGCCTTCAGAGGGAATCTCTTCTCCAGAACATGATCCAAACTAGCTGGCTGGCTACCACTTTTTTCTTTGTTTCTAGGGTAAACAAAAATGCAAACAAAAAACCATGAATATATCCACTACTCTTAACTATTTGCCATAATCTATTGTAACTAGGGCAAGGATCCTTAGCTTTCCACTTGGGTAGCTTATAACAATAAAAGGTACTTCACGCTGTTGTGGTAGCAATGAAATGGGCTATGGTATGTGTGACCCTGCAGCACTCATGAGGGTGTTTCTTTGAACGTTGAGACTTTTTAATAGAACATTTGATTTGGACACTGAAATGAGGACCCGTTATCCCACACTTAGTATTTTTATTACAGAAGTCAAACATGGAAGGAAAGACTTCTCTGGAGCAGCAGCAAGATTGTATTTTAATCCTTTCTCTTATGCTGGTCAAGATCTGCCAAGTCACTGAAGAACAAGTTGCACTGCTGTTATGCTTCCAGAGTCTACACCTGCCCTTGCTCTGTGGATTTCAAACGAATTATCCCTTCCCTCTCCCCAAGACGCACCAACTTGCAAACAGAGAACCAGAGCCAAAGCCAGCACGATCTTTAAGCAACCAGTCCCTCTGGAACTGCAGACATGCATCTTGTTTTTCCAGTGGTATTTTCAGAATCTGATTATTGCATTAATTTACCAGTCTGCTAGAATTACTTTGTTTTGGTTGGCTAATCAAACGGCATTCAGGAATCGCTATTTTGTCACAATCTTAATGCGAATATCAGGGGTAAGAGCCTCCATGAACCTGGGGCATATGATGAGTGAAGACTGTGTGCAGCCTTGCCACTTACATCACGGCTTCATCTACCTCTACTTATTTCACCTCCTTTAAGGTAGCTTAAATTTTCTAATATGAAGCTCCATAACCACAAAGCAGTTAGCATCTTCTTAACAATGTCAGGCAGTTTCAAAAATCAGGCTTTAAAAAATCCTTTGCTAAAAATCAGCAAACTCTCAGGCCTAGTCTTTCATCTAAAATCAGAGTGAAAATTCACATCACCTACAGCAAGAGCTTATAGAGTCACCTCATTTCCTTCCATAAGGGCAGCAAAATCAAAGTACCTCAAAAGATTTCCTCTGGGTACGCTCTGCTCCGGGGATTGCATACTGGATATACCAAGACTCAGCCTTTTTGCAGTTTCTGTTTTTCCTTCAGGGATACTTGGCTCCTTTTGTCGGACTGGAGTTACACCATACTTTTCTTCTAGACACCTGAGAGGCACAGTCCTGTTTATAGGCTGAAAAATAATTGCTCCGCTCTGCTTTGATATTGGTGTGCGATTCCCAACATAGTATCTAACTAAGCCGGGGATACTGTCGAAACTTTCAAGTTCAAACTGATACTGAACACGGCAGTAGGCTTCATTGAGTCTTAGAACTGTTCTGTTGATTTTAAAATGCTGAGAAGTGTTTTTCCACTGACAGGTAAGAACAAAGTTCCCAGGACTGGAGAGAGAATCCCGAATCAGAAAATCTCCATCTCTCTGAACTAGGCCTTCTGCCACCTTTGAGAAAAGAATTATTAAAAAAAAAAAATACTTTCAGAATCAGAAAACAAGTAGTCAGACAACACATCACGACAAAATATTCTTAAACGTAGGACTTAATTTGGCTGCTCTGGGAGGACAGACAAAGGAAACATGAAGTGTGGTAGAAGAATGATGTCTCCAATTCTAAAATTAAGAGCTCATCCTACAAGCAGAGACCTGGAGGGGCTTCTTGGAAAATACCAGCAGCCAGAAGCATGACCCACTTTTGCATATATATTTGTTCTAGTTTGCTAATAGAAAATAAGGCATGAAGGGAAAGCCATGACTCAGGATTTTAGAGTTTAAAGTTTCTGAACAGACAGTCACACTGAAGCTTAGAAGCCATTACTCCAGGATGCCAGGGACTGTCCTTTCATTATTACCTCGAGTGACAGCAGCTTTCATTTTTTTATTCTTTGTTAACACTGCATAGTACCAGCAAGAGTCAGAAAATTCCTGTTTTTCTGTTCTGAGTTAGTCCTTTCCTGTGACAGACCAGGTGCCTCTCAGTGAACCTGAAGCGCAGCACGTGTGGCTGCCGCGTGTGCCCCCTGCTTGGGCGAAGGGCAGGTGGCTCGCAGCCCTAGGGAGACCGGGCACGCGCAGGAGGAGCTCCAGGGGCTCCGGGCACCCAAGCTCCAACCCAGCGGCAGCTTCAACCTATTTTAACTGCAATTGTAAGGATCAAAACTAAGTTATTGCAAAAATTTTGTCGTGGGGTTTTTTCCCCTCTCCCAAATTCCAAGTGCAAGAAAGAAAATAAACAAGAACGTTTTAACTGTGGTTAATAATACCAAACCAAATTAACGTCAGTGTGTCTGAACAATATGTGGGGATAGTATTCTCATATAAACCTTGCATTCCATTTGCACCTTTATTCAGTGCACTCAAGTCCTGAAATTTCTGTATTTTCCACCACTGTCTGCCCTGAATCCTGCCTCAAGCTGTGGTAAATACCATAGCTTTCACACCAATAAGCATTAAGTTTACTAAATTTATGCAGATATCAGAGATGTGTATAGTACTTTAGTGCAATTCTGCTTGTCTATAAAAGCTCAAAGCACATTTGGCAATGCAAAGACCACGTACCTGCCAAGGAATACGTCCATGGTACCAAGCATGGCTACGCAAGTCTTCACCACTTAGCTGCAGCTCTTCCTCTAACTCCTTCTTCAGTTTTTCTGGGCTGTTATCCATAACTTGCCTCTCCCTAGAAAACTACAATAAAAGATTAAAAGCTTCGACTGTGCCAAGTTTAGTGATTAACATTTTACCTGGGTTATAACTTCCATCACATGATCTGCACTAGCCACTGGAATGCAGGTGCTGCTTTTAGCAGGCTGGCTCGGCTTTGCTCTCGAGATCGTATTTGCAAAATCCAGCACTGCGAGATAACATGTGATTGTTATACACTGCACAGAACAGAGCAAAGTGTTCTGTCTGTACACCAAGCTAATAACGACACACCTACAAAGTCACTTCTCTTACTTCCTCTTCACAATACGAATTCCAACTATACTCAAAAAAATAGAGCTGGACCCAAATGCCCTGCTCCAATATTCTTCCCCCTGTTCAAGCTTCCATTTTAAGTCCAGATTCTCCCCCGACACACACCCGCTTTGAACCCATCCAGTTACAAACGTTCCAAACACATCAAGGCTAACCTGAACATGAATAGTTGTTCAATATTTCTGTTGCATTAAAAAATTTTGCCAAAGTAAATTTTCAACCTTAAAGGGTTTACTTCTAATGGCCACTAAATCTGCATGTCAAAGTTGTTCCCCTCTTAAGGAAAAAGGCTCTTGTTGCCCCTTAGCACAAAAAGCATGAGATCTGCTTGGAGATATCTCCATCATTACTATATAACTACTATTGGATTTTCTGGAAAATTTAAAACATCATCTCTTCTTGGAGTACAGCCTCCATGCTGGGCCACTCTGCCTCACTAGTCCTTCTTGTGGGTGCAGTGCTGCTAACAAGGGTACAGTATCTCCTCTAGGGAGTTGTCATGTACTCTTTCATAGCACTCTGTGGAGGGAAGCTCTTTGGACTTTCTCACATTCTCCGAGGGCTGGGGACTCCAGCCCATCTTTACTGTTGCCGAAGAGTTTCCAAAGCCTAAGATACCCAAGAGAAACAGGTTCATTGCAGGGAACATATTCTACATTGATCAAAGGATCAAGAGTATACCCTCTCTTAAAAGAAAGTACATTTTTAAAAAGAGAGAGGGAGAGAGAGAGGGGCCTTCAAGCTGGAGAGCAGACTAAAATGCAACATTTTTCCCCAGTGCATTATGGATTTTTTCTTAGCTCTG
The DNA here is from genome assembly GCA_013398225.1 of Steatornis caripensis. NCBI lineage: Eukaryota > Metazoa > Chordata > Aves > Caprimulgiformes > Steatornithidae > Steatornis > Steatornis caripensis. The sequence goes on from VZSC01017258.1 coordinate 194,303, forward strand.
GTCATGAACCAAAGCTCACAGGTTCCCTTCACTGACACACTGATGTAAAAATGCAACACATGCATTATTTAAAAAAGAAATGGGAACGCTCAGCCATCAATCCTATTCTTTCCAATAACACTGCTCTCTATAGCATTTTTCTTCTTCATATTGAATGCTCACAGCACCTAACAGTGGGAGCAGGTGGCATACATTTAGCACTCCTTTCAACAATCCTCCCTGCAATTTCAAGCAGACTGAATTACAACAGATTACCAGATAGCAGATTTTTGGTGGAATAATGCCAGAAGAGACATCCTGCTGCCAAGAGTATTTAAACATGCTAGGAGCCCAGAGAAATTCTGAGATAAATTCTCCTCTTTGCTTTTCTCAGAGAAAACTAAGGCTTCTCTTAGGCAAACACAAATGACTGTAGTAGCTTATACAGGAAGGTAACAGATAAAAACAACCTGGTAAAGTATCACTTTTCACCTCAGTTTTTGCTTCTGTGAACCATAACAGGGTGGTATTTATCCATTCAAATGTGGTTCAAAATGGACAATAATTTTCAACAAGGAGTAAATCCTTTGTGCATTTGTACAGTCAAGTTCTTTCACCGACTTCCTGCCAAGCCTTACGAGAAGAAAAGTCTGTGCAGGAACAAACCATGCCACAAAAAAAGACCTTCAATGCAAAGGCTCTTTCATAAAACCATGAGCGATTTCAAGAAGTTAAGTTACTGGGTGTAGAAAGAGTCATAGAAGAGGCTTGGTGAGAACTCAAGTCCAAAAGCATATCAATGTATTGAAATGTATTCCACTACGGTCAAAAATCCCCCCTCTGCTCCAAACCTCTGTGACTTTATCAGACTAACATAGCTAAAGGACTAGTGGTGCATGCCTGCCGCCTTTATTTCCCAACTCAAATGGCTGGGTACCCATTTAAAGCTGACGGGCATTGATTCCAGAATTAACAGTGAACCATTTCACTGCCACATTTTACAGAATGATAGCAAGTATTACAGCATTTACATAAGCTGAAGGTAGAGTGAAGAGCACACAAATTGAGAGCAGACTTTTCACAGAATCACAGAATGGCAGGGCTTGGAAAGGCCCTCCGGAGATCATCCAGCCCAACCCTGCCCTGCTAAAGCAGGTGCCCCCAGAGCAGGGTGCACAGGAATGCGTCTAGGCGGGTTTTGAATATCTCCAGAGAGGGAGACTCCACAGCCTCCTCGGGCAGCCTGTGCCAGGGCTCTGTCACCCTCACAGTAAAGAAGTTCCTCCTCATGTTCAGGTGGAACTTCCTGTGTTCCAGTTTGTGCTTGTCACCCCTTGTCCTGTCACTGGGCACTGCTGAAAAGAGTCTGGACCCATCCTCTTGACACTCGCCCTTTGGATATTTACAAGCATTGATGAGATCCCCTCTCAGTCTTCTCTTCTCCAGGCTGAACAGACCCAGGTCTCTCAGCCTTTCCTCATAACAGAGATGCCCCACTCCCCTCATCACCTTTTTGCCCTCCGCTGGGCTCTCTCCAGCCGTTCCCTGTCTCTCTTGAACTGGGGAGCCCAGAACTGGACACAGCACTCCAGACGTGGCCTCCTCAGGGCAGAGAAGAGGGGGAGGATCACCTTCCTCGACCTGCTGGCCACACTCTTCTTAATGCACCCCAGGATACCACTGGCCTTCTTGGCCACAAGGGTCCACTGCTGGCTCATGGTGAGCGTGTTGTCCACCGACAAGAGCACCTTTCCCCTGACCGCACAAGGAAGTGGCTGGAGAACTTCTAATGTACACCCTCCAATTTAAACAACAGTGTTCAGCTGTAATGGTATACAAATCTTCTGCATTCATGGTTGTGTATTTTGCTGACCTTCTGAAAGGAACCACTGCTTTTATGTGAACTGTATTTGAGTTTTTGAAAGATGCTTTTAACTTAATAGAGATCTTTAAAAAACCCAAAACTACCATACAAATTGCTTGTACATCATTCTGGTGTTGCATCATTCCAAAAGCATTCTCACTGTATCACAGTGGTAGGCAAAGCTACTGTAAATGACACAGACCATACCATACAAATACAATAACTGAATTTGCTTAGGAGAGCTAGATTCTTAGCCAACAAAAAGAGCTGTAGGTCTTTGTGTACGGACTAATTTAATCCATTGTACTGACACAAATTATCTTAAAAAAACAGGCTGATCAAGTTACAGACACACATGAATTACAAATACAACAGAGCAACCTAGAATTTCTTCTGGTAGTTAAACGGATTTTTCACTACTTGAATGAATGTAATGAGACACATATATTGCACCTGAATTACGTCTAGCAACACAACAAGAAAAACATTTAAGGAATCCAAACCAACTAAATTGTTAACATTCATGATTATGGGTTTCTTAAAAATCCTCTCCACCATGTTCTACTACACGGAGCGTAATCTGATTGCCAGAGGTCAGACATCTCCTGAGATGAAGCAAACAGGCTTAAATAACCCTTATGCAACTCTGAACTTAGTGGAAGAACTCCTGCGGCTAGCACAAATCTCAAAATACAGTGGGGAAACTGCCTAGATAAACAAGTTTAGTAATAGCATGTCTTCCTGGGCAGTTTTTTGTTGGCTGAGACTGATTTCTTATACAACCTACATCTATTAAAGGCAAAGTGTGACTGATGAACTGTCTGTAATCACACCAACCTACGCCTTTCTATTCTAAACACTATACACCTCTGGTCCTGCAAGAATGTCTGCACACACTGAACTTCCCATCATGCAAAATTCACACCAGGCACAGCCCTCACAAGCATGTTAGTCTGTAAATAAGGAAGAGCGTAAGCTTGGAACAGTGGAATTAGCTATGTCAATGGACATTCCTGTAAAAGGAAAGGTGACCTACTGCAGCCCCATTTCCCAATAGCACCTGAAAGTTAATGGACGGTAATGGTATGCTGTAAATTTGCATGAACTTCATAGTGACAAATCTTCATTTAGTAGTATGTCCTCAGTTTATGCCTTTGTCTAAGACCCTTTGTTGACTCCTACCCAATGACAGAAAGAAACACGAATTTACATTTACAGTTAGATAGCGAAGTGGATGGTAAAAAGAAAACTTTTAAAAAATCTAGGACAAAAATTAAAGACTTCAGTATATTCTGCAACTAAAAGTTGAAGAGACACAGGGAAGCTTCCAGTTTAAATTCTTTAAGATTTCCAAATAATAACAACCCTGTCAGAGATCCCTGGAATACAAAAGCAAACCAGGTCAGCAAAACTCTTTTCAAATACAGATGCTTTTCCTGACCTACAAATAACTCACCCTAAGAATGTGCTTTCCAGGACTGTTTGTTCACATTTTAGTCACGTTGTTTCCAGTCCTGCTGCTATTTTAAGACATTTCTGCCATGCTGAGTTTTTGTGAGCAGGTCTTTAAAAGAAATATACAAAACTATTTAGCAATACAGTATTATGAATCTCCAGCAAAAGCCCTCAATCTTACTTACATACCCAATGGAAAACCTAGAGAGCCAAGAGTTTAGGAAGGGGAAAAAAAAAAAAATCCAGTCAGTACAGTTATTTTAGTGGTTTTTAATAAACGCCACACAAGTTTATTATATTTCACAAAGGATTTCTACTTCAGGGCCATTAAGCTAAAAGCAGGCTGTGCTTACAGATGTAACAAGCTACCCTTGATATTACACATTATTTCAGTTTTTTTCAGGCAAATATTAATCTAGCATACCAAAAACTGGAAAATATACAAGTTTAAGGGAGTAAAACATCAAAATACGATCTTATTCAGGATAAATTTAAAGACCTGACCTACCACAACATGCTGCACGTATAAAACTTGTGAACACATTTTAATGGGAATTTATCACAATAATCTGTTGTTTGTACATCCAAGGGGTTACTTTCATCTGAGTGTTTGGTGCTCTCCAAAGGAAACTCACTGTATCAAGCTCTTGTGTCAATCATCCTAGCTGAATTTATCATGTTAGATAAGAATAATTTTAAATTGTGCTGAATAATCTACTGTATGAATTTGGTGGTAAACAAAATAGAAGTCCCACAGTTATTTCTGTTGCCTACTGGGAGTGGATTCTTTCTCAAGTTCGTATCTGCAACAACTCCAGTGAAGTACATGTACCAATGGAATATCAAAATAGCTGAGAGGAGAATCATGCTGGTTTCTACATATATACACAAAGTTGCATCTTATGTGTTCTAGCTTTCATGCCTTACCTCAATTGTTATTAACTAATTCCTCTCTAAGGTGATCAAGGTGGGGTTTTTTTTGTTGTTGTGTTTTCAAATAGCTTGAACTATACGGGAAAGACTTACTTTTTAGACACAGTTTGAAAGTGCTCCAAAATATGTCATGCTAGATGATCTCCTTCAGTTCTGCTAATGTGGAATTTCAGATCACCTCTCTTTGTAATCTGCTGGCAAAGTATTATTTACTTAAAGCACAGGCAAGGACTGTTACAGGTACATGACTAAAGGTGGCCACGTTTCCATCCAATCTCAATTACTTCCTGGTGCTTTGTACAGCACTGCCAGCTGATATTTAAATTAACCCAAAAGGGAGCCTTGGAATCACCTGATTTCCTGTGGGAAAAAAAAAAAAAAAAAAGAGAAGGGAAGAGGGAAAGAGAAGGGAAGAGGGAAAGAGAAGGGAAGAGGGAAAGAGAAGGGAAGAGGGAAAGAGAAGGGAAGAGGGAAAGAGATAATCTCCAAATAAATGAGGAGAGATGGGAGATACTTCGTGATTCAGCTAAAACTTAAATTTTGTGAAATTTACATGGCTTTGAGCCAGTGGATAATTTAAGAGAAAGACCAATCAACAGAAAATGTGAAGGGGATGCTGGGGCAGGGACAGGAAACACCAAGATGGAACACATAGATGTGAAACAAGAAAGAAGAGAGGGGACATACAGACACAGGACACTAAAAACATCTGGAAAAGTGAAAAAATAATGAAATTCTTCTATTTCCAAATGACTAGAGAGCAATCAACTTGTTCATACAGAAAATGAACATTTTATTGTCAAAGTTCCAATTCTGGATCAAGACACACTTCACTGGCTGCAGAGATCCCTTAAGTCTCTAACCCTGTGATCTTGTGATCCTGATCAGACTGCCTGCCTGGCACTGAGTTCAAGCATTTTAAAATACACAGGTACTTCAATTTATAATATGTTTTAGTTTTATTTATTATTGTTGTTGTTATGTATTTAATTTCCCTTATAAATCTACTAATTGGCCACCAAAACCTTCAGACTTGCACTAGGCACTTAAAGGAATTCCCATGTGGAACCAGACTCTCCATATCTCTGTTTGAAAACGTTGTTGCTGGTTCTTATTTTCTCCTATACAAAAAAGTAGTATTGTTGGCCAAGAACTTACAAAGTGACAAGAATACACAGACAGAGTTATTTCTGAAATAGTTTTTTTTGAGAAAGAATTAATGGGGAAAAGGGAATTTCTAAATTCAGGAAACCATTTTCTGAGTAACTCTGACATTTTGAACTACAATGTCCTTCACAGGGGCAGTTTAATCTTTCAGAGTGCACAAAGTTCATGAAGGACTATAACAAATACTATGTTCATTAATGGGAGGTACAAAATGGGTGATAAAAAGTGTCTTTGCATAGATGACTGCCAACTTCTGCAGGATTTTATTTTTATTTTCTAATAAAGATAACTGGCTTAATTGGTTGAGACACAGAACAAATAATATATGAACTTTTGCCATGCCCAAGATACAGGAGAGAAATCTCAAACTACTCACAGAGATTAAAACACATACAAGAGAATGGCAATTTTGAAGCCACAAGTTTTCTGTGTGCTTGTTTAGGTAACAACTTTTGAAGTGACTGATGAAAAGATAACAAATCACCATGACGACTTCCATTATGACTGTGACAGCTCTTTAAAATCAAATAAACTCCATCATGTGCGTGTTCTCAGTCTGTTGCTATGAACAACATAACCTGCCTGACACTCATAGAAAAGTGGCCAATTTTTATTAACTAATCAGGTATTTGTTTGGAAGGAGAAAAATAAAAAAGGCTTTTGGTACCAAGTTCAGTCTACTGTTAACTGAAGTTAATGGAAAGACTTAATTCTAGTGGACTCTGCATCCACCTTCCACTACAACACTACACTGACAACAATTTCTTAATTTTCCAGGTGAACTCATTCAGAGCTAGGATGACAGCCTCATTTCTGGAACATGGATCTTGAGAAGTCTCGAGTTTAGACTTAGTCAAATCCTAACCTCCTCATTCAGTGACCCTGAGGATTTCGACTACCAAGTCTTTTTCAGAAGATTTCAAATTTCAGAAGTTGGATAGTTTTTTTGTTTTAATCTGAGAAATACCTAAATGAAAGGTATTACCAAGTTAAATGCATACGTATCTACTGGAGAATATTGCCATTCCCATCGCACAGGAATCGCTTACAGACCACCAAGTGGTCCCTGTTCTATCTATATATTTACGACAGAAGGTACACTGTAGTGAAAGTCATAAACTGTATAAAATTACCATGGGAAATTGAAAAAAATGTATACACTAAAGACTCATCAAAACTCAAACTCAACAGCAAGACAATGTGGAATCAAAGTTCAGGGAGCTATACAAAATTCCACATCATTTTGATAAGTCAGTCTTTTCCCATCTGGCTTTCTAGAACAACCACCACCCTAACATCAAAAAGGCAGACTGAAAATGCTGGGTGGTGATGACTTGTAAACTCATGTTATCAAATCCAAGTGCCTCTACATACATGCTGAAACTGGATACACAAACCAAGGATGCCAGTGAAACAGATTTAGATCATCACATACTGAAGAAAAATTAATTAAGATCTACTATCTATAAAAAGCGTTTGCAATTCATACAAGGTAAGAGATGGCGCTTGCAATAAGTGGCTGCTTATAAAAGGCTTCTTACGCATGCCACATTCATAGCATTAGTACACAACCCAGTAACGAGCTCGATCAACGTGATGGAAGTTTTAAAACTTGGCAGTCCCAATTAATTTCAGTGGCTTTCCCCTTTTCCCAGCTTCAGCTGAGGGTGAATCACAGCAGAGAATTAAGAATGAAAATACTTGAACTTCAAGGTTTTTCCCTCTGATCATGACAACAGTATTAGCTGGAATTAAAAAAAAAAAAAGTCTTGTGGCAAGGATAACTTTATTAATTTAGACTTCTTAATTTTTTAAGTCATTTAAGTCGTTTATTTAAGTCATTTAAGTCATTTAAGTGATTTACTCTTAAATTAATTCTTAACTTAAAAAAAAATGCAAAAATTAAAGAACAATATTTTGGCTTGCAAGTGGCATAAGTCACAATTCAGAATTCTCTCTTCACTTTCTTTTTTTTAAACTACAAACATGACCCCTCCCTTGCCTTGAAGTTTCCTTTTATTTTCCTCAAATGTAGAAACTGACCTTAACTGTAAACAGCTATTAAAACCAAATGGGATTGTAAAAAGTACTGACACATGATGACTGAAGAATGAGTTGATCGAAGTTCAGATCTTCTGCATTGATCATTATATTTTCTATTAATATATGGGAAAACAAACCAAACGTCTGCTATTGAGGTCCTAATTTCATGTGCTAAAATTAAGTACAGCAAAACATGAGTGCTCAAGTGCTGTATTGTTTCCTGTACTTTGATGGGACACAATGAGGCATCTCTGAGCTTGGCCACAAACTGTTTTCAATTAAATCAGACAACATAATTACAATTAATTTATCTTGGTGCAATAAGAAAATCTGAATCTCTCTGAGATAGCTGCGGACTTCGGTAAGCTTATTTATGTATCAATTTGGTATTTCATTACAATTGTAATTACTATTAAAACTAAGAATCTAATCTAATAACACAAAGTGATTTTGAAGTGGTGGTATGTTTTCATACAAACTTAGGCTCCCTTGTTCATACCATCCTGGGCACTTCAGCATTTCACAGAACGTACATCATTTGGCCCTAAGGTGCAGACCTCACTTGATTTGACCACCCCCTACAGCCACTTTGTCTTCAGCAAACGCACCCCAGTTTCCTAATATCAGAACTTGTTAAAATAGCAGTTCATCAGATTCAACTAATGCTAAATTTGCGTGCCGGAACACATGCATTCAAATCTATTTTAAATTCTGCAAATCTCTTTAAATAGAACCTTATTTTTGAAAGAGAGCAGCTGTAATTTGTTTCTACATAAAAGGTTTTATTTTTTACCCTCCATACAGCAACACTATTAACGTTTCAATTTCTCTAGGGACTATATGGATTAGACCAAATGGAAAGTTGCCATGACAACATCACCGTTATTTTAGGTATTAGAAATTCATGCCAAATGAAACAAAGGGCATGCATGGTCAAGAACAACAGTTTTATAACTGTTCTGACAGCCAATAATAAAAACCAATCTAATTTTTAGTTTTAGAACAAAAAATTATGCCTTATGCTTAAAATTGGAATGAAAATGAAAATTAACTACAGTAACAGGAGAGCATCTTCAGCTCTCTATTCTGATGATAACTTCTGACATTTGTCCCAGTGACAAAGAGAAGACAGTCTGATCAGAGTCACTCTTTCAGCATGCCCAAAAGCTGACCCCACCCCCCACTTTCAGAAACAGACAGTTAAAAGGCTAAATCACTGGAGATGAGAGAAGGGGGGCAGCTGTTCCCACTTTTAAGTGCCTCCATCAAAGTTTGAAAGCTGACAGACCAGAATACAGCAACCTTCACATCCTTCTTCATTACAAGTGCTCCAGAAAATCTATACACATTACACAGTGACTTACAGAGCTGACAATTTGCTAGTCAAACAACAATTCAAGCATAAATCTTAAACAAAGAGATTTAAAAGCTTAGGTGTAGCTCGCAGATCCTCAGAAGTAGTTACATGCACCACCTGATTACAATTCAATTCCCAAGTCACTTTGACACTTCCATAAGCGTGGCTCGAAATGTTTATAAAGGCTTTAAGGCTTTTTCTTTGCATACAGCGCATTTTTGCATAAAGCAAAAGATGCCCCTGCTCGCGGCAGGAGAGTTGGACCAGATAATCTTTAAAGGTTCCTTCCAACTCAACGCATTCTGTATGATTTTGTGTACTTTGTAATTTAAAAAGTTCCAAAATAGAAGGACAAGTCCAAAATTCTCTGAAGTATTTAAAAAAAAAAAAATGGAGCTCCTGGGCACAATTGCCTATGTTTTCAGTAAGCAGGTGAAAAAGTTGGGGAATGAAGTGGTCTGATTAGTTAAATTCTGAAATCTTGAAACTTTGCTAAAATTCTCTTCAGCAAGTCCCAAACCAAGGCATTTTTAACTTAGTGCATAAACAGTCAGCTTCAGGCTTGTAAAACTAAAAGTTGTTTAAACTTCTCTCTGAGACAATGGTGAATTCTAAAGACATTCTTTAGAACAGAAACACACTGTACCATTGCAGAAAAACAAACACTTCTGAACAAAACCTAAAAGCATTACTCACTAGCACACTGTGTATTTACTGTTTCTGAAAAAGGGCACCTACCTTGACTCTGATAATAGACTTACGATGATAAAAGCAGCAAAGTGCTGCAACCAGCATTTGAAAAACATTATAATCCTTCGGCATTTTCAGTTATGCTGCTTGTGGATCCTCAAGACTGAAGATAAACAGTCACTATGAGCAGTTTTCAGAGGTTTAGTATCACCACTGCCTGCCAGAGCTGCTACACCCCCCTACTCATGTATCAGTCCGGGACACTTTCCACAGCTGAAGCTGATAGTACCAATTCAGCGGCCGCTGGCATGCTTGCTTCCAGCATGCCATATAGAGAGTGCCAGAATCCTCATGTGATCTGTTTCACTCACCAGTGAAATCCTAGCTCCTCTATCGTGGTATCCCCTGATTCAGAGATGTATTTAAGCCACCAGCTCAAGGCAAACTTCTCTTCTTGATGAGATACAATACCTGATTCTTTCCCTGTGTTGATAAAGGCTTAATCAGTTGCTCCAGCTCAATCATGCAACGTCTCTATCTGCATCATCAACAATATACACGTAAAACACAAAACCGAAGAGGAAATGCACTTGATTACTGTTTGACGACTGTTACTCTTCATACTCAAATAAGAATTACATCCTTAGAGCTTATGTAACCAAGGAAAATGATAAACCTGTTTATTTTTAATTAGGAAGCTTCTGGCAACCGGTCCTTGGAAAAAAACAGCAAGAAATCGACGCTGTCAGCATGGTCAGTATTAGTGGTGCAACCAAGGCACCTTTAGTACTTAAAGCTACCAGTGGACAGCTTTAGCTTGGTGACAGTCCCATAGAATTGTGCAAGCTGCTAGAAAAAGAAAGGACTGAATTCAAGAACGCCTCTGATTTGGCAAAGTAAAAATAAACACTAAACCAAAATAAAAACCAGTAGTTTCATTTATGCCTGTGATTCTATTCTCTTGGACAGTATAGCCCATAGCTTACTGACCAGTAAACCACTCATCAGCAAAGAATCTGGCCTAGATACCTCAATGCCCTCTCAAGAACGAAGGCAAAAAAGCAAGTAACTTGGCTAATTGTATAATAGCTGTCAGAGACAAGACCTCACCTCCACAGCGGCCCAACAGACTTGGTAAAAGGAAACAAAATGCACTGGATTGAGGGGTACATGAAAACCTGTAACACTTAAAAAAGAGAAACTTTGAAGAGATCAGTCATTTGTAACTTGGATGGTACCAAAAAGTCCAGAAGTCACAGATAGTTCAGACCTCAGATTAGGAGTCCCAGTGAGTGGTTAAAAGCGAGAACTGCCTGTCTTTTCCAGCAACAAATACATTCCATAATTAGGAAGGCACATACATTAAATGCTTATTGATGTCCTCAGATATTGCTTGCAATGCAATACTTCTCACCTAATAATAGAGTGCTTCCTTCCCACATTAGCTGAACAATGTGAAGTGCCCTCAGTGCCTGCATCAAACAATGGGACTTGGCATGTAAACCAAGCAGCAGCATTGAGCAAAGACAAGACATCAAATGTGCACTGCCTTTCAAGGCAAGAGGGATGGAGAGAGCCTATCCAAAAAGAAAAGAAAACCTCAGTCTTGATAACAAGGAAAAGGAAGTGTGATGTGTAAAGTTCTCTCATCTGATTGACCATGTAAGGTTTGCAGGTATCTAGCACCAAGTTAAGCACTAAACCCAGAATGTTCATAAAGCTAGTCAGACTACCTGGCCATGTGTAGGAGATGTTATACCTGTAACTCTTTTGAGGAAAGGAAAACTCTGTAGGAATAAAGGACCAGAGCACTAAATGGATGGAAAAGTGATTACCCTGGCAAGGAAATGGATGAAAGTCTGGCTCAGAAAAGAAGCTGAAAATAATGACTTTGAAGATGGAACCCTGCCACAGTTGGGAGAGGAAATGCCTCTCCAAGTAGTTTATGACAAACTAACACAATGAATGAGTAGATAAAATACTTAGAATGTGAAAGTACCTTCCTTTTCTCTATGCTGCAGCATATATTCAATTAAAATTCTTTTTCCACTTTGAGGAAATCCATAGGATTGCTTTAGCAGGTAGCTAGAGAAGAGAAGATAAAAAGATACCCTGCAGAACTCCAAACACGAGAGCCTCAATTGTGATTTCTTGTCTGGAGTTTTTTGGTACTGTGGGAGGACATGTCATCAAGGACTGTATTTTTGAAGAATCCTCATCAAGAAGTTCTTACGACAACACTCTAATCCAATTTACATAAGGGGGGGTGTGAGAACGACAAAAAGGGAAATTAAATTCAAGAATGCATGAGTCAAGGCATTTCTGCTTTATAATGGTGACAAGAAAGTATCACTGCACAATACACTAAGGTTTCGTTTGGAATATCATGATCAGAAACTATCAAGACAAGTAACTCAAAACTACAGCAGGTGACAGGAAGGGATATTAGGATAACTGACCTAATTCAGCAGCAGAACCCGACTGGTCTAGCAATGCAAAATAAGGTGGATCACTTTTGCTCTGAAAAAAATTAGAAGTTCACAAAAGGAGAGGAGTTATTCAGGGGTGGTGGTGGAGGAAACGACACAGGACACAAGAAGTATTACGACCTAGCAATGAATAAATCTACACTGAAATTTAGACAAAGGTTTTCAATCATCACCAAGAATAAAAACTCCCACGTTTCCAAAAAATTAAGCGTTGACGTGGCAGTTCTAATAAAGTTCAACATGAAGCATTTTATAAAAAGAAAAAACCAATACCCAAGTCCCCACAGTAGCACAATATGGTACTTTGTGACAATAAGGAGGATGGAGTATCCTATAATCCTTCATGTACTTGCGTTTTCCTACTTTGAGAAGTCGTAGATTGCAAATCCAACCATTATTGTGGATCACTAGCTAACAAATGCATATCTCCCCAGGCCGTGATAACTTTATGCATACATTCATGTCTTACAGAAAGACCTATTAATTTTGCAAATTCTTGTATGACTCATTTACCCAGGAACTGGTATAGTTCTATTGGTCTCATTTGAATTATATAATTCTCAATATGGTTTCTTCCCCCGAAACAAGTAGTAAAAACACAAGGGAAGCAAAGAATGAAGTTCTTGCTTATGAATCCTCTTCCCCAAACCTTTTCAACAGGACCTAGATTCTCCCTCTAGTCTTTTCCATATTGAGAGCAAATAGCTATACCTTCAATACCCTTGACTGTAAGCACAATCTCCTCCCTTCAATGGGAATAGCACAGCTCAATCGGGAAAGCACGTTTGGCCTAGTACGTATTCAACGTGGGCATGTCTATTTTTCATTTGAAAGGTTTGTTACTAAGCAGAGGTAAAAAAAGTTCTAAGTGTTATATCCACAGCTCAGCATGAACACCAGGGCATAAATTACATATGGTAATTGCCAGTTCCTTATTTCCTGTCTGTAATGGAGTAAGTAAAGAATAAAAAATTATGTATGCTGTGAGAATGCCAGAAATAACGAATCTTAAAAAAATAATACTGTATAATTTCATACAGCAGTTGCTGACACTTTTTTATCAACAGCATAACTGGCAGGAAGGAGAATGCTTTATTTAGATAGTGAATCTAATTTTTTTTTTTAAACAAAACTAATGGGATATTTGTTTTTAATAAAGGTTAACAGGACTTCTGCATGTATAGCTCAATGAAACATAGAATCACAGAATGGTTTGCGTTGGAAGGGACCTTAAAGACCATCCGGTTCATAGAATCATAGAATGGTAGGGGTTGGAAGGGACCTCTAGAGATCACCCAGTCCAACCCCCCTGCTAAAGCAGGTTAGCCTAGAGCAGGTTGCACAGGAATGCATCCAGGTGGGTTTTGAACATCTCCAGAGAAGGAGACTCCACAACCTCTCTGGGCAGCCTGTGCCAGTGCTCTGTCACCCTCACAGTAAAGAAGTTCCTCCTCATGTTCAGGTGGAACNATAGAATCACAGAATGGTTTGCGTTGGAAGGGACCTTAAAGACCATCCGGTTCATAGAATCATAGAATGGTAGGGGTTGGAA
>VZSC01017259.1:0-106569 GCA_013398225.1 Steatornis caripensis
AAAAAAAAATATCAGCCCTTGGGAATTTACGAGCAAAACTATATGGATGTCCTTCAGCAAGTCCTTGCCTCTGTCGGTTTGTGCCTTAGACTGTCCTTTATATGTTGAATCTTGTGTTTAGAAAAGCAATCACCAACCCATCGATGTCCCTGTTCTTCTGTCGCAGGTTAGATGACCTAGGAGAGTTCCAGCTAAGTGACCTAATCTCTGATTCAACGGGCGTCGTCTTCTGCTTGGCTGAGCAATTAGTTGGCTTTTAAAATATCAGCTCAGCAGTATGGCAGTCATGGCAGTGGGCAGATGGAAGATGGTTTGCAATAGAAGAGCGTCTGGAGGTTGATTTTTGAAGTGAGAGAAGAACGCCCCTTCACCCTGAACTCCTGGTTGCCAGTAGACCTCTGCCCTTACGCAAATCTTAAGGGTTGCGTAGCAGGAGCACGAGAGATACTGTGGAACCGCAGTATCAAATCTGAACCTGCGCCCGGTAAATAATTCATTTTTTGTTAATGCTGGCGGAGGTGGCGAGCCCGGCAAGCCCCTCGAGAGGCCGGTCTCCCGCGCAGCATGTCTGCAGCACGCAAGTCGGTTTCGCCCTGGCCGCTCCCAAAACCCGAGGACACACCTGTTAATAGCTAGAGGCGAGGAGATTGGTTGGATGTAAAGAATGCACCTGCGCAGGGAGGGGTGAAGGACTACATGTAAGACGAGCCTTAGACGCTCGCCGTCTCTTCTCAATTCCAGCTTAAACAAGCAACGTCGCTCTGGGCTGTGAAGAAAACCATGCACGTTTTAATCCTTTGCTTTCCTTTTTTTTTTTTTTTTTAATTTGGGTTTATTTCAGTAGTCTAATACAATTTAGAAGTGTGTTGTTTTTTCAGGTGCAGTTATATTTTTGTCTTCATTTGTTTTGTGCGAATTTCACTGCGAAAGCCTCTCGCTCCAAGTTCGTCTTTTCCAGGACACGGAAAGATCGGAAGATGAAAACTCTTGTGGGTGCTCTCCTGATGATCATTTCGTCCTTTTTGTTACCCACTTGAAGGCTGATGATCTTGGTTTGGGAGAAGGTGGTTGTGCTTCCAGCACTGAAGTTGCTTGCGTGTGTGTATGTTCATGGTCCTGGTAAGCCGTAGTGTCCAGGTACTCTGCTAAAAAGTGATCTGACTAGGATGAAGGATGACTTCTTTAGTGCCTTTTGTAACTTGTTCATCAATATTCTCCTCTCAACTTAACTTTCTGTAGGACTCTATCCTCTTTTCTCTTCCTCCTCCTTTCCCCAGGTAGATTAAAGAGGGTTTTGTTATACGTATCGGGTTCTGTCTGCTCAGTTTTATGGGGGAGGGGAGGCCAGCGCATGAATTCAAACGTTCATTTTACAACTAGCCAAACCAGTCAGGGCAGGTAAAAGCAGAACCAAGACATTGAATAGGAGGGAGCCAGTGGGGGAAAGCTGGTTTCACCGAGATGTCACAGTGAGCTTGGAAAAAAAAGAGGAAAAAAAAAAAAAGGTCTTTGGCAAAGGTTTGTTTTGACTTAAAAAAAAAATGAGCGTAAAATTTAAGAGGGCTCTGTCTCAAAAGAGAATCCTTGCATTTCAAAGAGGATCCAGCTTCGGTACCAACAGCGGTGACGTTTCTAAATGCAAGTATGCTATCGGCTCCTTTTCAGTTTCTGTGTAATGATTGCCTTTTTTCAATTAGTTTTTCAATTAACTGGCATTTTAATGCATTTTATTGCAATTGCAAAATGCCCAATCCTCTAGTTTTAGTTTCTCTGCTACTTTGGAGCCAAAACTGATTCCTCAGATAGGGTGCTGGAAGTGAAAAAACCAGATTTGGAATTTTTCAAACACGCTTTTGTTTAAAGAAATCGCGAGTCAAGGAAAGATCTCGTCCTGCTTTAGTCGCCTGCTTCCGCTCGTGGCATGGAGGAGCCATTTTGGGTTCGTTTTGTTTATTCTTTTCTCACCCGAGGCTTTTTTTTTGTGCATGACAAAGTGAGCATAATTAAGTCTTCTCTCCACTCTCGTGCTAGTTTGCTCTCGCTCTGGAGCTACCTGTGCCAGCTGTGACTAGCCTTTACTTGCGCCGGCTAGTTGGCCACCAAAGAGACAGAAGACAAAACAAAGTGGGCTGCTTTATTTTTGAAGTGTGAAGTCTGGTTGTGGGTTGGATGCGATAGCTGTGCCGCTTTCTCAGGCTGGAAGATCGAGGTCCCTAAAAAGCCCTTTCTTGTCTTTTGTAACTTGGCTGGCAGCTGGTAGGTGATACCGTTGATGTGGTAATTTTGGATGAGGAGTACGAGGTGTTTTGTAGGCAAGCAGGCTTCTTGTATAATTCATCTGCTCCGGTTGAGGAAGAGGCATTAGGCTGGCTTTATAGACACTGAGGGAGTCAGCAGAAAATGTTTGCTCACTCGTTCCCTCCACCCCTTTAGTAAAACAGCCTTCTGGAAAGTTCCGCCAGGCACAAAGCTCAACTTAATTCCAGCTTTCGGCCGAAATAATTTCAGAGTATCTTAACTTTTCAGGAATAAGGAGGCAAAGCTTGTCCCCATCTAAATGCTGTTTGGTTTATTTCGTTTCAAGGAGATCTTTCATAGTTAATTTCTGAAAAATATTGTCAGGAATGCATAAAATATCGCTCGTTTATTTACCCTCTCATTTTCAGTGAGGTTAATTCTTAATTTTTTTTTTTGCTGATATTTTCTTCTTGCAATTGCAAGTACTTAAATTCAGCTGACTTAGTAGTTTTTTGAAATAAAAGTTAAAGATTATTTTGCTTTATTCTAGCCTCCTCCATAACCGAAGATTAGTTTACGCTTGCTTCAATCTCGGAGAACAGCATTAATATCAAAAAATTGTGTGCCGTTCTATCTGTACAGAAATACCAAACACTCAAGCCAGCAAAAACATTTTGTCTGCAGGACTAAACCTTTAATTTTGACTTTGCAAATTCAGGACTGGTCTCAGTCCTTTTTTATGGCTTTTGATACCTTTTTTTGATTTGAACTTACGTTGGAGCTTGCAAATGTGGGTGTCCGAAGTGAAGTGCCTACACGGAGCTGGAGGTGTTGCATGACAAGACTTTCGAAAGCACCTTCGCTTTGTGGCTGTCGAAATCGCTCTCGAAATTCATGAATATAACTATTGAGTTATAATTATAAATTATTACTGAATGAGAATTTAGGCTGTTAAAAGGCACTGTTTGGTATATGGTAAATATTGGTATTTGGCAAATTCAGGCAACCAAATTGTTACAAAATTGTAGAAAATCATATGAGTGCCAGGATTTTGGGAACTGTTAACTAAAACACAGAGTTCTGTCTCCTCTTCCCATTCTGCGCAGCAAGCGGTTATCCCAGTGAAGGTACTGGTATTTCTCATGTGAATTACCTTACAGCAGTAATCACGAACACAACCTTGGTTATTTTAATACGTTTCGGGAAAGCTGGCAGTCAGAACTTAAAATTCTGGCGTCTTACAGAAGTCACTGAGATCTGGGGGTTGCGAGCATGAAACTCTAAATGGCGGATGCAGTGATGCCGTTCCGTATTTCAAACGGAGCAGGGGCTAAATTCTTCTGATGGTCATACTGGGCAGTCCTGGTCTGGAGCCAACCTGCTTGCTTTTAACTGAAATGTTGGTCTGTGCAGGGGATGAGTTCAAAGGAGCGCGAGTCCTGAAACTCCCGCGGCGTCACAGTTTTGCTGATACATATCGCCGTATAAAAATTGAGTGGTATTTCTTTTTTCCAGAAAGACAAGAAAAATCCTTCCTGAAGCAATGTTTTAAAGTTAATCAGACCCTAAATGAATGAACGGGCACACTAAAATATATACCAGTTAATGACAGTGTTTGAAAACTGTTTCAATGTAATATTCATAAAACTTAGAAAATTTTCCTAGGCTTACCCTTTTTTCTGATGCTTTGCTGATGTAAGAAAAAGGGATTTCTTCGTGTCCTTAGTCTAAAAAACACGGAGGAAGGCTGAAGTGATAATTTTCTGCATTTCCACTAAAAAGGCCCACGATGAGATTTAAAATCACAAAAATGCAAACCGGACATAAAATATACGTGCAATCGCACGTTCATTTGTTAGACATTTTGTCTGCTAAACAAGTTAATTAGAATGTTCTTACCGTATTTTGGGCAGGGGCAAGTGGCCCGAGGAAATTACAGTTTACGACTGGGATGCACATTTCTCTTTAATTAGGTTGGGTCGGTTTTTTTTTTTTTTCAAATGGCCCTGTCATTATTTAGGGTCTTACTTTTATTTAATTTTAGGTTGTGGCCGAAGTAATCACGACCCAATAAGCGGTCTGGACCCTAAAACAGAACTTAGTTTGCATTGTTGCTTTTAAGCTTTCAAATAAGCCAGTCCGTCCTTTCAAATGCCAGGTATAGCTTTTATCTGATGGAGCTTGAAGATATAAAGGCTTGAGTTTCACATGCTTTGTTCTTTTCATCGTCGTTGACTATTGATTAAGGCTTAGCCCTACAGGTTAACTAACAAGTTTTTTTTTTTTTTTTTCCTCCCACTGGAGCTGCATTCTTCTTCGGACCTGCAGCTACCTGGGCAAAAATGGGCATCTCTCTATTCCCGCTTGCACGATAATTGATACCCCAATTGTTTTAAGGCTGCTGGAACTTTGTCCTTGTACTTGAGAAGTGAGTGGGGGAGGCAGGTAAGGAAGGGGAGGAGAAAGAAAGGTAATATAGGTACAAAGCTAATTATTAGTGCCGTTAAAAAAAAAAAAAAAGGAAAAGAAAAAAGTGGGGGTGGGGTTCATTTAAGTTCCTTGTTTTCCACTCCTCTTCAGTCATTCTTTCCTTTTTTCTCAAGGCCTGAACATTGGTAATAGTGGTGATGATTAACTAAATGAAGTCGGTAACCTGGGCGACCATTAGGGTGGTTTTATATTTCATGGGTACCGAATAGCCAGAGAAAGCACACTATTGAGGACTCCGAAAAATGAGATGGGGCGTTTGGGGTTTTTTTTTTTTTGGGGGGGGGAGGGCATTGTGGTTTTTTACTTTGCATTTTGTGCCTTGATGTTTCACAACGGTAAGGTTATAACCACCTTCTTCCCTGTTTCCCGTCTCTCTTTTTCATTCTTTTTCTTCTTGACTTGCCAAGATTCTGCATATGACTGAAGTATAGTTTCCCCCTGTTTGTAAGGTTACCTGTAAATTACTACCTTGGGGAGAAGAAAAAGACGTGAAAGGAAGGATTTATTTATCGATGTATTAGGTATGTGCTAGGTTAATTGGCTTGGAGATTTTATTTTTTATGATGTATCTTAGACTTGTCCTGACTCTGCCATAATAACTTAGTGCTATTCTCTCCAGACTAAGCATTTAATTGATTTTAATTGTGTGTTATTACCACGCTTGTGTTGAGTGTACAAAAAGCAATTGCCGTCTTCTACGGAAACAGAAATTGTCCCAATTCTCAGGCCTCTGGTGGGCATGAATTGCATATTTTGCTGGCAATGGTAACGTAAGCAGCAAGCTGCCCCGATCGTTTGCAGTTTTGTTCCTTTTTTTTTTTTTTTTTTTAAATACTAATAATTCTTGTGCTTGCTAGCTATTAAATGTCTCACTCCAAACAGAATTAATAAATGAGATGAAATTGTTTATTAGCCCTATGGGAAATAAGCACGCTATCGGTTTCTAACAAACTATTTTCATTTGCTGAACTAGGCAGAAACAAGCATGTGGGATTTAGTACTAGAAAAGCAAAAGATCTAGAATTACTATTGCGTGTGAAATGAGGATTCATCTAAGAAATATGCGCATCAAAAGTGAACGCTTCCATTTGACTTGTCTTCATGCAGGTTGAGCTGGTTAATAGAATCCATAATTCATTTGTATAGTGTGCCATGCCCGTTGGGGCGATCTGCGCCTTACAGTTTGTCGTTGCAAGCGTAGCCTTGGCTAACAGGTGGCTACGGTACGTTGGCTATACAGTATTGGCTGGGTCTCTGAGTTACCTTCTTGGGGCACACTAAGCAAAACATCCCTTAGTTTATGAAATTCTTGGCAGCCCCTGTAGTAAAGAAAAAGAATTGTGAAAGTCTTTTCCATCCTGTACGCAGAGTTGCACATGCTAAAGCGAAGATCAAAATGCATTTCTCAAATACGCTATCACACAAAATTACACTTAACCATTTAAGCTAATTTTCATAAAATTGTGTTCCTAATTCATAGTAGTTGCTATTAAACTTCTAAAGCAGCAGCTGCTCCATGTACTAAACCCATGAGAAAAAAAAAAGTTAATTTTCTGGTCTCAGTTTTATGATGATAAGAGCTATATAAACTCTTTAACTTTCTTTGGTATTGTAGATGTTATACATCTTGGTAGAGATCAGGGTTTGGTGTTGGTCTTTTGCCTGCTAATATAAGCACAAAATTGCCACGTTTTTGCATGTAGCGTAAGTTTTCCTTGGATTTGTTATCTGTAAATTCACTTCTGAAACTTCTTGGTTTTATATATAAAGTATCTCACATGGTATTAATGGGAAAATAACTTTACACAACGCAGTACTTGCAGAAGATGGCACAAAGGCTCTTTCTCTTGTGCTGTGATCTATTATTGACAGCAGTTAGGCAAACCAAGCAGATTATTATTATTATTATTATTATTATTATTATTATTATTATTATTATTGGGTTTTTTAATGGATTAGCTCTGACAGACTTCCAGAAAGAGCCCTATGGGAAGGACTTAGGCCTTCTTGGAAACTATTTCACAGTTTTCTGTCTGTTACAATGTTAGATTTTAATTATTTTTGTTTGCTTTTCCCCAAAGACATCATTTTGATTGCACAGTGGCCATGCATAGGCCATGTAAGCGATACGAAGTTTTGAAAAGAAAATTCACCGGCCATTGTCAGATTCAGTAATGATTAACACAACAGCAAGGCATAAGGATTGTTTATTAGAACTGCGCTATGGAGCCAAGAAATACGTGCCTTTGTAATTATCGTGGCACGCTACCATTTCCCAGCTTAGATATGAAACCAGTGCAGAGGTGTGTGGGGGGGTGTTTTTGTTTTGTTTTGTGGTGGGGTTTTTTTGGGTTTTGGTGGTGGTGGTTTTTTGTTTTGTTTTGTTTCTAACTCCAGATGCAGATTCTACTGGTTGACTTACCCGTCAGGTATTTAGCGCTCATGGAAGTCAATACAGGACGAGGCCTTAAGAAGGGACTGTTGAAGCTCTGCCTGGAAGTCAGCGTAGCGCTGGGCTGCAGTTCTGATACGTTTGTGAAGGTGGTGCTTTTGAACTCGTTTGGCAGCGGCAACTTGACCTATGGCATGCTGACCACCCTCTCTCGATGCACCGTAATCCAGTGAGGAGTCTGTATTTTCACTGCAAACAGATTTGGGGGGTGCGGCAAAGAACGTGGTTAATACGAGAGCTTTCGGGAGGCCAGGCTAGGGCAGCCCTAACGCACAGGACCAGTTCTCTCAAGGGCTAGGTACGGAGGAAGGGCTGCATGACTTAGCAGGGCTGCTCTAACTTCTGATTGCGTTATCGTACAGTATTGTCTTTTCACAGCAATAGACTGTGAGTCAAATCCTGCTCTTGGCAGATAAACCTGACACGGCAATGACTTGCATTTTGTATTGTCGCTAGCTGTGGGGAGCGGAGGCTGAATACTTGGCCCGAACGTCTTCACCCAGTTGTACCACATAAAGGATTCTGATGTCTGGTATATGCCCGCTGTGCGGAGGTTGTAAACGGCCATCTAGCGTGTGGTCTACGGAGTCTGGGCAGAGCAGGATGAATGAATTGTAAAAATTATTAGCGGAGGAGAGGGAATATTAAGAAAAGGATTTTAATTAAAACCACATTTTTTCCATTCCTATAAGGAGATGTAGGAAACAGAACAATGGACTGACGCCTTTCACCTTTCCACAGTGAATTTAATCCAGAATGGTACTCCTGTTTTTTTTGTCTTTCTCTCGGCATGTGTGAAGGGAATTGGTTGATCCCGTTTCTTTTGGAGCAGCTGTATTTGTAGCAGCACACCCCCTCACAGATTACTTCGCCTTTTGTTTGCAATTGCAAAAGGCAAGGCAAGAAATGAAGGAGCTTTAAATTAAGACGGAGAACTATGTTTCTCTCCAGGTTGTTGGAGAGCTGCCTGAACACCTGGGCTGAGGGTTGCTGACTGTTGTGCGGTGCTGATGAAAACTGGCCATGGCCTCCCTCACACACCTCGTGGGGTTTTTGCAATGAACCCATCTAATGTACTCACCCTGCTTTATGGAAGAAACTTTGACCTTGCAAGCAGCGTTAGTAGAAGGAAGGGCATTTCTAGCGAGAGCTAGAGTTAAGCTTAGAGCTAATTTGACCTCAAAGGTTTTCCTCTATCACAAAGCGTGTCAAAGTCAGGAGGGTGAAAGAGTTCTTAATGGAAAAGGCCTTAAAAAATTCCTCATTTCCTCTCTCTTTTGACTTCCCCTTTTGCCTACACCTACTGTAGAAAGAACCAATGCTTTTCTCTCCTACTGAAATATCTCTTTATTTTAGGTGTTCTCCACCTCTGGTAAGCAGGAGGGATGTGAGAGAGAGTATAAATACTGTTTGCTAGGTACCAGTGCACCAGCGCCGTTTTGTACGTTCTGGACACAGAAATAGGTGTCCTGTTGAACCTCTTGGCAAGGTTTGAATTTTATACCTTTTAAGCATTAGTTTGTGGCACTTATTTCCATGGTTTTGGCTTGGAACATGCCTCTGTGTCAGTGCAACAGCTCTGAAATTGTTGAAAGGCTCCAGTAGTAAAAAAAACTGGCTTGGGGAAAGATGGACCGAGACCCAGGAGGGGCAGGATTGCTGCTGAACGCCTTAGGTCAGGGCTTTGTTAGCTTAAGAGTGTATTTCTAGGACAATTTTTCTCTCATGCTCGTAAAAGCAGGAGATGTCACCTTCTAGCTGGGCCGCAGATGAAAATACTTTGCATCAGGCTGAAATATTCCTGCACCATTGGAAAATAGCAGGATCACTCCAGCACCCATTCCTGTCGAGCTGGTTCCCGGTACGTCAGAAATTAAATGGTGATTGCCTTGAATTGCCCTTATGGCACCTTTGAGGTGTCATCAGAAATACTAGATCACAGAAAGTTTAGTTTGGGTCGGGCTGATAAAGGCCACCTAGTCTGATCTAAAGCTCGGTCTGGTAGCTCAGGACCTTTTCCAGCTGAGTTCAGAAAATCGGCAAGGACGCGTGTTTGTTTCGCAACCTCGCGTCTCGCACCAGGTGTGATAGTCTGCGACACACTCAGCATCACTCCGTCCCATGTCCTGAGAAGGTGGGGCAATGACGGTGCGCTTGAATACTAATGTAAAATATTTATGCATTTTTCCTTTTGTAGTCACTATTTCAAAGTGAGAAACTAGTTTCCTAGCAGCTTTCCAAGGTTACTGTTGTATAAAATGTTAAGATTAAGCAAAGCCCTTTCATCAGCTGAAGAGGACACCCTAAGAAAACTCCTCTGTGTTCTCTCTAAGCACTGACATCTCGAGTATCTTCTTGTCCACCTCAACTGTAGGAAGCACTGGCAAACTGTGTCCACGCAGCAGCTTCCACTTGCAGTGAAGGGAATTACACCTTGTACTTGAGGGCAGAACTACATCGGTAAACTCAAATATATGATCCCACGCTCACTCTAAAGTGATGGGATATATTGGACTGTAGCGCATATTCACGGGACTAAGTTTCATGACTTTAGACACATCTATGAACGGAGTTTTGAAGCGGGGGCTTGTGTGGAACATCATCCTTTGCTGTAAGTCTGTAGTGTAACAGCTCTTGTTTTGGCAGCTCTTGGGTCACCGTCCAAACCAGGGAGCTAGAAAAAGCCTTTTTGTTACTTGACAGTGAAAGGGAGGGCAAGGGTTCAAGTGTGGCAACAGTAAAACTGATACCTATTCTGAAACCGCCTCAAAATATCTTCTTCCCAAAACCATAAACTCTCCCAACAGAGGGGAGACCAGAATCCCCAGCCAGAACCTCTCGGTGTGTTTCTGGCCTGTGATTCTGCACTGGCCTGGTTTAATGTGTTAGGAGTGTTAGGCGTGACAATGCAGGCCTCTCTACGTGTGTTCATCACCTTCAGTCTCGAAAGATTTCATGAAAATTCAGCTGTTTAGCCTCCAGTATCGATGCCAAACAGGGAGGAGTCATTTCTCAAGGAATGAAAGACGTATTGTTTGCACTATTAAAAACCTGACATGTCAGGACCAACGGGACCCTAGCAGAGAATGTCTCGTTACATCATTCACTTAATTCTGGTCATTAAGTGAGACTTTGTGTGATACGGCTTTAGCACAACTGTGCAAACCTCTGCTTTTAATGCACCTATCTGTGCAACATCTGTAAGTTTGGGGGTTTTTTGTTTGTTGTTTTTTTTGTCATTTGAAAAAGAAAATCCCCAGACTGCAAAGAGACGTCGCAGCCAGGAGAGAAAGTGTGTGTGGGGGGGTGTGGGGTGGGGTTGGGGGGGAAACGCCATGAAGCCCTCTGAAATAGAAGTTGAAGCAACAGACTGAGAACTTCAAACTTCTAGCTACGTCTGCTTGCACTGTTCTGTCAATATGGCGGCAAAGAAAAAAGGCTCACAAATCTCACCCTAGCGGGACACTGAACTTCAGCAAAAAGGGTAAAGTTAGTTAGCCAGAATCTTAGCTTATTCTCCGAAACGTTCTTGTCAGTTGTCTAACATTTCCTAAGTCAGTCATGGGCAATTCAGTATTTTTTTCCCCTAATTATAACTAAGCATCACCGGATTTTTGTAAACTGTGGTCATTCCAGCAAATTATTATTATTATTATCCATATTAAATGGGTGACAGAGCCGGTGGCTATGTATCAATCAATCAAAACAGAGTTTAGCACAGCCTGGTGTTTTATTGTTCAGAGAGCCTCCATTCTACCTACTTTATTATTTCAGCTACAGCTCTCCCATCTAACATGTAGGGTGCTTTACTTTAGACAAAGAGCTATTGTTTAATTCTCCTTCTTGTTGACTTTCTTTATTCCATGTAATTGATGTAGGAAAGACACTTTCTGTTGTAACAGTTAAGTAAGCGGAGCATGTCCCCCAGGTTTTTTGCAGTGGTGCTCTTAGCTATTTGCAGAATGTCAACCTGAAATGGAGTGGGAGACTCAAACGTGTATTTGGATTCAAACGGGCATGGCATACGTTACAGGACTTTACAAGTTGTCTGGGGTAGCCTCGTGGAAGAGCTCTTGTAATATAACTCACTTCTTTAGATGAGAATTTGCCTGGAATTTCTCTTAAAAGTGAATCTTGAGGTGTTAAATGATAGGATGTAGTGTAGCAGCCCGCCTGAACTATCGGGTAATGCACATAAAGACGTGACGGCTGTAGACAGATACCTTAAGCGGGGATGGGATTCGCGTTGCGACAATCGCTTTACTTGTCATTTCACCACGTTTTGTTCTAGCTATTTTTCACTTCATTTTCATCATCGTTACACTGAATGCAGTCCGGCTGTTCAAGTGGTTACTGTGCTGCCGAGCATTGGGGAATGGCCTTCACCTTCCTGCAGTCGTCAGTGCAAGCAGCAAGGGTATTTTTGTTCTTGTTGCTTTTGTAAATTAAAATACTAGCTCCCTTTAGGCAGGAACTTAGCCTTTCTGAGCCGGAGTTATCCGGAACCAAATATAAATTTCTCTTCCCCTACTTAAATTCTAGCTGCACCTTTTGCGTTCCCTCAGTACTTGCTGAGTTGGAGGTCATTTTATTGTCCTACCCTACTGCTCATCAAAATGGCGTGGGTTTGGTTAACAAACTTTGAGCAGCTGTGCAGGTAAAGGAGGAAACGGGTGGCGGGAGAGGATGCCAAACAACGTCGCGTATCCTCTAGGCTGTGGAAGGTTTCTCTATCAATCAGCCGTGTCTGGCACACAGACATTTCCAATGGGTTTCAGAATGCACTGCAAGGTATGTTTGTCAGGTTATAAGTCTTTCCTTTTCAAGGGTATTAAATGTCAATGCGGAGTTTCTTTGGGGTGAGCAAAGAAGTGGAGTGATTTGTTTAGCTGCTCCAGAGTTGTTTAGAGGACCAGGCCTATTTTTTTTTTTTATGTACATGAGTCACTATCGTAAAAAGGCACACAGCAAAAAATCTCGTGAACGTTAAGAGACGATGTGAAGAGTAAGAGGCTCCAAACATTCTTAGGATTTAAATAGTCTTTGTAATAGCTAAATGGTTTCTTTGTAATAGCTAAATGGTGGGAAGTACTGAAAGAAAGGTAAGAGTTACATACCTAAGTCTGCAAACCCGTGTTGCTCCCTGGATTTTGCATCTCCCCCCATTTTTAATTTGCAGTACCAGATAGACAGGGCATCGGGTTGGCTGTAATTGCCCATGCCTCAAATAAATTCCATCTTGTTATGTTCTTCAGGTCGTAGGTGGGTGTTTCATTAGGTGTAAATATAAATACCACCACTGATTGGTAAGTGACAATTCTGAGGGTGTGCGTGGGGAGGCAGGGATGGGGGGGAAGAGGCAGGACTAAATGACCTGTACAAATATTTCTGGGATCACTTTTCAGAACGTTGTTGCTTCCACCTCTCCCAAGGGAACGGCCTTTGGTAATTGCTGAAGTCACAAAGGAGGGACAGCTGCAAGTGGTATTCTTCCCCCTCCTTCTCCCCTGCTTTTTTTCTTCTCTACTCCAATAGTCAGGCTTTCTAGCTTGTGGTATATCTGCTGGTTGTAGACCATGATCCTGAGATGCCATTACCATCTTACTGGGCAGCATTGGATGTTTTCTGTTTTTCTAATACTGCCTGGTAATGATGATTATGGTGTTTCATGCACAACGTGGAAAAGGTCAACAGTGAATTTGGAAAGAGGTTAGTGGGCGTGCTTGACTGTCGAACGTCCCCAAGCATAAGTAAATTTGAAATTAACTGCTTTGGGTTCTAGAATAAAGGGTAAAAACAAACATAGGAAAACCTTGTCCTTGTTCTAGAATGATAAAATAATGTTAGAGTGAGCCTGTAAATAGAAAACTGTGCAGAATGTGGAACAGAGCACGCACTTGGTACCGCAACAATAGAATTCATTCAGATGAAAACATTAAGTTGTGTAGTGGTAAGATGAATGTAGGTACTCTGCTGCAAACGTGTTCTTTTTATTTTAAAACAATGGTAGTTTTCCAGAGACTGAACATAAACAGCTTATTGAGATGTAACATTTGAATTTTCTTGTTCATAACTTTTTCTCAAAATCAAAGTGTTCTTTTCATCTAATATAAGATAATTTAAGAACTGGTCTGCTGAAACAGAAAGTGGAATTTATTGTTTCAGCTTTGCTATTGTAACTTACTCTTTCCTTTTCACAGCAATTCCTCTAGACTTCTCTTCTCCATAGTGTGTTCTAATAGCAAAGCCATTTATTTTAAAACTTTGAACTTTTATGTAATGTTTCATTTTAAATTTTGTTTTTATACAGATATACTTTTACATCCATTTGCCATTTCTTGAGAAGGAGGGGAGGGAGGGACAGGGAAAGAGAATGAGACTTAAATCCTATTCCTCTTAACTGTTTTCATTACTTTCATGGAGTAATATTATAATACATTCTAAAATACGATGAGCTTGATTCTTATTCTACAAGGTTGCTTTCCCTAAATCAATCATACTAGTTAAAGTCACCTTGAAAGAACTAGCTCAGTCTAAAGGGACTTAGCAGAAGAGAGAATGTTGTCTTAAATGGTTCATGGAGGCTTTTTGTCCTTTTCTGAGAATTAAAACAATACAGGAAGTTACACTTCCTGGTTATCAGATATAAAAGGCATGGTAAATAATAATTTACAAAGGCTATCGCTGAGAAAGGGTACTATTGCTGTTAGATGTTTTTATCTGACACATGGCTTGGTGGGCAGGTGTTTGTTTCAGTGTACCCGCCAGGTGTTAAGCACCAAAATGCGACAATAGCAGCATCCTGCCCCCCCCTCCTCTCCTCATCCCGCCTTCCCTCCGGATCGCTTACTGATATATGCTGTGCTGGGGTTTTTAATTACTTGCATCGAGAAGGTTATTTGTTTCCTTGAACCCTATTCGGACGTGTCGACTGAAAGATTCGCTGAAGTATAGCTTGGATTAAATTCATTCCTTTACAGTTTAGTTCGAGAGAAAGGTTGCCTATACATACCGTGTGAAATACCGTGCTGGATCCACAAAGAATTATGAGTATCTTACGGCTATAAGAAATATTACATGCAGTATAACACTACCTACACAGTATAGCTCAGACCAGAGCTCTCAAGCCATCACAGAGTGAGGGGCCATTACTACCCCAAGAGGTAAGACTTAACGATAAGAGGTGAAGGAAGAAAGATGAAACAAATCATGCTGCCTTCCTCCCGGGTGATGCAGCTTGTCAGTGGCAGAGTCAGAAATGTGGAGTCCTTAGAGCAGCCGCCCCACTTAGAACGTAAGCCCCCCCCCCCCAAGAGCTCTTAGAGGAAAATGCTCAAGGTTGAGAAGCGTGTGCTGGATTTTTACTTTCTCTGTTGCATGACGTGCTACAGCAAACTTCCGCTTCTTCTGAAAACAAAGCAAACAAAGCAAACAGCTATCGTTAGTATTCCCTATGCTCAATTACATTACTGTCTAACAACTGTACACCTAAGTCTCCTGTCACTTTTAAGATTATTAATCAAATTTGTCTGCATCCCTTGAACCAAAGCAAATACAATAAAGTATTTGTCGTAAAAGCAATTAGCTGTGTTAAATGCGAGGCCGTCGTTTGTCACTCTTTTGTGCCCTCCTTAGTACCGTTTTCTGTATATGCCAGTTTTCAGTATGTCTTTTTAATTGATTGGAAAGACTTGAATCAGTGTTTTCATGAATCGAGAGGGAGTGAGGAAGCCATGAAATAAAACTGCTTTTACATCATGTTGAAATAGATCTTAACCTTATCTTTCCATTTTAGATCTTTATTAAACCAACTTTTTAGACTATCCTTGTGTCCTGAAATCCACCATGATTTTCAAGCTATCCTTTAACATCAAATGCCTTCCTTTTGCTCATCACGTATTTGGTAAATTATTTACACAGCCAGTGATGCAAGGCAATCTTTCTCAAGCCATTTCTGCTAGTTTTTATGGAACACTGACATCCTGAAGAATGTGGAATCATTTATAGATGCTTCATTTCTCCAACTGCTGGACAGACTATGGTCCTCTGTGGGCATCTTACTAGACAGTGCTGGATTTTTTGGATCTACTCTAACACTGTCTGGTAACGATGTTTAAAGGGTGAACCAAACAACAACACGCACCAGGAGGAGCTCTCACAGAAAGACATTGTACCACAATTTAGGCCAAAGTGGAACATTTGGACAAGAGGGTAAGGATGACGGCTATCATGCTAACAAGTATTTTTAGAGGTAGTAAATGGCTATAATCATCACATATACTTCCAGCAAAGAAGTTGCTGGACACCACTCCGTTAGGTGCTACTGAACTTGATGTTGCTGCGAAGGAGGGGAGAGAGGACATGTCAGCCCTAACGTACAAAACGCATGTCTTCTCAGAGGCACACTAATGCTTTCTTCTCTCCAAACAGCAGTTAGAGCTGTGATGAATCTGCGTGGCACAGCCCTTGTCCAGGGGGCTGAAAGATTTGCTTGTAATGTTGCCATGCTTGGCTGTGAAAGGTGGTTAGGGCAGGATACTGGTTGTAAAGGTCATTCTTCCCAATTACAGTTCAATTAAACCTCCATGGTTGAACGGCCTATGAACTTTCAACCTTATAACCCGCCCTGTTCTAGGCAGTGCTTTCAGCTTATAGAACAGTTGGGTTAATCACTCCTATCGTTCCATTAAGAAACAAAGGAATTTAACCCACCAAGGAACAACTGAACGCTTACCTTGCTCTACTCAACCAAGCAGAGGAACATGAAGAGCTACCGCCTCACAAGAATTCATTCTGCGTAGCAACTCCAGCAGAAGTACACTGCTGCAGCGAGTGTGAGAACGGATGAGGTTTTAATTAGAAAGCTTATGAAGGAAATAAGTACTTGTCTCAAATGACATAGAGGTCAGACTTAAAACAAGTTTCCTGAGGTGACAGAGGAGCAAGTGCTTGAGGACACCTCTTCTTGCTGTAAGGGTGTTATCTTAGTGACCTATTGCATCATAGCTGAGCCAGGTAGCCCAGCTCCACCCGCTCTAGTGAGAAAACACAAGTTTCAGCACTGCTAGTGGTAATATTGCTTGCTACAGTAAAGATCTGACTCTGCAAGCAGGTCCTGGGATCACTCACATATCTACAACAAAGCATATATTTGCACCTAATTTAGTCCCCAAATTTGGCCTGCGAGTCTTGCCTTCCTCTAGTAACGACACTGCTTTCTGCCTGAACTGCACACACGTGTTCAGGGCCAGTCTGCTTACCTGCAGGTCCTTGGTAGTCCTTCACAGATTAATCCAAGTCAGTATTCTGCAGCCAACCTGGTCTACCTGTAGAGGATAAGAATTCACGTCAGAACTCATTAGCAGTCCACTATACAAGCTGAGATTCATCCTTACACAAGGAGCGTGCATAGTGCCTGTACTTGTGAAAGACCACAAAATGTTAGCGCTTTTGGGGGATCTAACTTGAGGTGGGACAGTGCACAGACCTTGTCCTGATCCTTCCCTGTTGTACCCATCGGCTTCCAGCTCCTTTCTGGGAGAAATAAGCAATGTTACACATGCACCCTGACCGCACGCTCATTGCCCCAGATCTTTAAATGGATTCCAAGTACAGATTTGTTTTTGAATCGCAGCACCAAAACATTTTCTTCCTCTTCAACCTGGTGTTAATCATCTCCTCCCTCCCTCCAAAACAGAACGGGTACAGCAGCACAGCGGTACACAAGCAAATTCCGCGCTCTCTGCCTTTGTCACTGGAAGTCTCCAAACGTTTTTTCATCACTTTGCAGTAAGCTGGGCATACCATGCCTTGCCAAAACTACTAGGTAACACAGGAACAGCCGGAAAAATAAACCAACTGGTGTATAACTTAAACTTGTTTCCATTGGAATGTGAACAGCTTGAAAGGAGCTAACCGTGCCTGCTCAGCTCCACTGGCTGCCTCGCTGGAACAAGCTCAGTTTTGTGTTTGCCCTTGCAGGTTGTAATTCTCAGGAAAACAAGGGAGAGAAGGAAGAAGCAGAGAAGCTTTCTTTGGTGATTAGCCTCTGCGTTAATAAGTAACTGGTTCACAAGGGATGGAGGAAATGGTGTGAAATTTGAGTGACCCTGCAAATTGGCTTTTAGCAAGCATTTAAATAAGATGAATTGGCGTGCACACCTACCTCCCATCCATCTCTTCTTAAAACAAAGTATGGGTCCTAACCTTGGATAGAGCTGAGTAAATAATTAAAAAAAGAAAAGATAATTCTAATTGGGCATCCACAGCAGGCACAGGAATGTCACCTTAAAAAAAGGTAAATGGAGACCAGGGAAATCCCCCCCCCTTACCCTCCCCTCATGATGATGTATGCTTAGGAAAGCGTCCGTTCAGTCTCCTCTCAGAGACAGACACTTAGTCATGAGAGCCAGGGGCAACCCAGAAAAATCCCCTTCTGCCTCAATAGCTTTCTCTCCCTCCCCTTCTCCTACCAAGTTTCATCTTGCCTAAATCATTTCCACAGGAGAGCAATTCCACAGGCAGTGCCGTGGCAGTACCGATTCTTAGGATGGCCTTAGAGCTGTCTGCATCAGACTTAATTCTAAAAAAGTCGTGTCACTAAGAGGAGTTTTAACATTGAGGAGAGCACGGTCTTTAGAGCGCAGCTGAAACATGTGCATCCGCAGTCTTGCTGTCCTACTGCTGACAGAGCTGCGCCAGACACAGGCATGGTGAGCAATTTCACAGCAAGATGGATGCAGTGGAACAGAGCTGTTGGTAAGTTAAGTTCTTTAAAATTTTTTTAAATTCACATACCAATGAACTGGAAACAGTTGTGCTTTCATAATTGTACTGCCTCATAATCAGCAAGTATTTCAAGTTAAATATTTACTGGTTATTGCTCTGTCTAGGGGAGAGGCCCTCAGCCCTTCCCTGCCCTATCTTTTTAGTCCTGGATCTGGAGAAAGTTCTTTCATGTTGGCTGCTTCCCTTAGCCTGAGTGCCTGCCGATTGCTGTCTTACCAGGCAAAGTTAGATCTAGCTATTTTTGTCTAATACTGTCTGGTAATGCCGTCAATCGCATTGGCAAAAATCTTCGCCTTGCCAGAAATACGGAGAGAAAAAAAAGCTTGCCTTTATCAGAAGAGCCAATGAAGCCTGATGTCTGGGCCTTCTCATTGAGCTTACGCTGAAAGCTTATTCAAGCATGCTGGTGTACGTCTGTCTTGTTAACACCCAAACGTGTACTGTAATGCCTGAAGAGCTATAAGAGAGAGATGAGAAAAGTCAAAAGAGTAGAAGCTTGCAGGTCCATAATACGTAGGTAGGTCAAGATATGTTTGCTGACCTTGCTTCCCTGAGAAGCCAGGCTCCTGTACTCACTACTGGCTAGCCGTATGTTGGTGACTGTTGGACCAATAGGTCGGGCTTCCCTGAAATTTGATGGGAGCAGGCGTAACAACCCAGTAGCTTTGAGAAAGACGTCATAAAACTAAATCAGCTAAGCAGAGACCATCGTTGCTCCTAAAGACGGTAAGACCGCAGAGCAAGCACGGCTGAAAGCTCCCAGGGCCGTGGCATAGGAATTGATCGTTTCTGAATCTTAAAGTCTTCGTTGTGAAGAGTTACTCCTATACTCGATACAGACAACACTGAGGCTTTTTTGCTGTTTAAGTGAAGATAACTCCTCTGGGTAAACTTGGGACATTTAGTCGTCTGAGGTTGCTGTCAGTTTAAGTAGCTGCTTCTGTTCAAAAATTATTTGTTAAATGAGCAAAATTCAGCAGCAGATCAGTGCACCCTGTTACGGCATTGCAACTTTAATTAAGATCTGTGTTATTTTTACACTGACAGAAAAGCGCTTTTAACGCAGTCTCATAAAATAAAAGGGTTTGCAAGGCCCTTGGTACAGCAAATCTGTTTAGATGCAGTTAGTCCAATCATACCATAATAAAAGTGGCCTCCTCAAGAAGCACTCCAATTCCCCACACGCATCCTCCCCATACTGAGAAGCAGCAACAGCCTATGCCAGTTGTTGGATTGCTTAATACAGCATCCCTAGTCGTGCAATACAACAGCGAGAGAGGGGAGCACTGACAGAATGTATTCCCGACCTCAGCTGATGAGCATCCTGTGCCCCGAGGCACAAGAATGAAGAAAGCACAGTCGTCTACATCAAGCCTCGCTACACGGTCAGGAATTTCCCAGTTAGGAAATGGCCTTGCCCAAAACTGCTCAGATGGTATCTATGTCCTGGGTAAAGTGATTCATGCTGGCAAGTCTCATTTTGCAGAGCACAAATGGTATCCCTTTTCACGGCACAATTATTTTATGGAAACTTGCTACTTCTTTTGGTATATTGCAGTGTCTCATCAAGGTATTAGTCCACTACTTTTTATACTTTTACCTGTGCTATGCCTGAACATCAACTGTTGGATTCCTTGTTTTCCTTTCCTCTATACGCCTCTCTGTCCAGTGCTTACCCTTTGGATTTGACAGAAGCTTCATCTTTTATTGGAAGCTTCGCTGTTTCTATTTCTGTCTTCATGTGATGCTCAACATGATGTTCAAGGGGTTTTTTTGAGTTATGGTGTTTCCTGGAATGAAACAAATTTGACCTTTCAGCAACACTACCCTTTACTAATTGTCTTTAAAAGAAGTGAAAACAAGAACTACATGCCCTTTATTAAAATGTGTTCTTGGGTAATTTGGTAATAAAAAAAAACCCCATGAGACATCCTATGCAGTGAGTTTTAAAGGGTAGGTATGCATAAAACATTCTCAAAGAAGGCAAAGAGATGAACATACAGCTCTAGTACCCAATGCTGTGTTCACACATTCTGTTACCAGTAGCTTACTGTAATTATTAAGATGAATATTCTGCTGTCACTGGTTTTATCACTAGGATCCACGTGTGCGGATAAACACATGTGTAAAGATTGTTTTCTTTGTAGAAGTAGGAAGAAGTTTCACTAGCTGCCATTTTTACATCTCACATGCTATTTAATGTGCTCTTTCGCTGCCTTAGAGCTTATGTTATTAATTTAGGCATTTCAGCTGTATATTTAATAAAAGAGTTGACTCTCAACCCAGCTCCAAGTTGAATTTATTTTGAAGGAATGCAGATTTCTGTGTGTTTAATCCAAGTAAACAGTATTGCCCCAACGCTTGAATTCAGTCTAGTAATCCCTGTCCAAGAGCAATAACTGCTTCTCAGGGAGTCCCTTGCTCCTGATGCGGTACAGCTCTGGCTGGCGATACAGCCTCAGAGAATTCGCCACTCGTTTGGGTATGATGTGGCACCGAGAGCACTCCAAAGCTCTGCTGCTCACGCGTTTGCTTCAGGTTGACTGTGTTGGACTGACAGAATTTATGACCAACCATTCCAAGGGGTTACACGCCTGTGAAGCTGAACTGGGGTTCTAGACAATGCTGATGAAACATTGCCTTATCCTTGCCCCACTCAAAGTTCTAGCGAGCCACACGCGACAGAAACCAACTTGGTTACATTTCAGCAAGCTGTACTTTGAAATACCCTTGCTTTCTAAACAAAGGACCTGCCGTAGTGCGCGTTGGAGTGGGGGAAGGAATTTCTCAATATGCTTCCACCGAAAAAACCCTCTTTATTCAGAAAGAACGGTCCCTACACAAGCCAGGAATTCTCTCACAGAATACAAGCATTAAACTCTCCCGTATAACTCCCCGACGTATATATATTTAGTGTTGCTTCTCCTCCAGCCTGAAGTCTGGAACAAGCCAAGGAGCCTTGTGACTTGCGCACCCTCTTATGATCCTTGAGCTAGCGAGGCAGGTAACGCCTTCACAAACGGGTAGAGATCGTCAAACGCCCCCGAGGAAAGCACTGGGAAGGAAACAAGCAACATCTATTGCAGCAAAACCATCATTTCTATTTCTCTTTCTTCAACTGAAAAGGGAACACCTTGGGTAGGTTATCCCAAGCGAATAGCAGACAGCAGTCTGTTTCTGCCTAGTGAAATTACATCTCGCTTTGCTGATTGAGGACTTACGATAAGAGCAAGGCAAGCAGGAACCTTCCAGCTACTTGTAGCACCTTCAGCAATACTCAAAAGCCTACAGAGACTTCAGACAGAGTACTTGGTACTGTCTGTGGTTTCCAGGTACAGGCATAACTTCTTAATCCCTGCTTTCAGTCTTGGTACCTAGTAGATTTATATTTTTTGTAACAAAAATCTTTGTAAGCAAGTTATTATATTGGGGCCGAAAGAAATGGGGCAAAGTTCCATTTTGGTCTGCTTCCCCTTTATTAACCTTAAAAGGTTTTGGTACTGACCATTTTGAAAAGCAGTGACAAATATTGGCTTTAAAGTTGTGAAAAGCAACTTTTTTCAGCTTTATTTGTTCCTCCAGAACCCCAAAGTCCTTATTTCAACATGCTTAACATTCTAAGGCGATCACAGGTTCTCCCAAAGTTAAATACAAGAACTAAATGAAATCGCCTTTTACCAGCCTACAGCTTGTGCTCTGGCATACAAGAACAAGGACTCTGTTGCATTACACTTTACATACCAGTAGGTAAAATATGCAAGTACATTCTACATCATCGGGCCTTTGCATGGTCAAGCACAGCATCAGACCGGGAATAGCATTTTATCAAACGCAGCACTCAAACACCTCCTGTTTGCTTGCCTCCTGCAAGTACCCAAGTATTACTGATGCTTCATACTCTGCTTATGAGCACTAGGAGGGGTTCCAGAGTCGGCTTGCTTTGCTGTCACAACGCTACACAGCGACGTCGCCAGTCTGTTAGTGCTGTACCCTTCATCTCACCAGAGCAATGTCCCCTTCTCCCCCAAACCCTTTGCGCTATTAGCCAAAGGCAGCACTGCAACCAAATTGCTATGTTTTACCTACGCGTTAACATCGGGAGAACTGGGGCACACACAGGAAGTAACTTGTCCAGACAGTTGCAGAAGAAAATAACCAGGAGACTTTGTTGTATTCTCCAAGTATTCAGACTTCTTATTTGGCTTAACTTACCAACATTAAAGTTTAACACACTGGCATAGCAACATAGGGGTTTTAAAAAAAAAAAAAGTTCAGCACCTCCTTTCCTCTCCGACAATTAACAATTTTAAAAACAAGCAAAAGTAAACCAGGGATTTCTAACAGGGAGCTGAGCACAGACAAAGCATTTCGTTTTCCTAGTATTTTGTACGCATCAAGTCATCTAGGGGGAAAACCAGCTTGAACCCTTCTAAATAACTTATTACTCATCACGAAGCGATAGAACTCCAGCACGTTAAACGTTTCACGTCGTCTTTAAGCGTGGTGAAAGCACAATCAATAGAAAGGATTGTTCTCAGTACGGTATGGATGTTCTTCACATCGTCAGACTATCAGCCCTGAGTGTAGCGTGGAAGGCTATTTAGATACTTAGGTGGTGGCGAAGAAAAACACGATACCTAACCATCTCAAGAAACTTCTGCTTGGGAGAAGCTCTTTTCATATTCCTGTGTCAGTTTATTTTAGGCAAGGAAAGGTGGAGTCAGCTCCCAAGGCAGTAAATTTAACAAGCACCTCCTGGCACAGCTGTTACAATCTAAACTGATTCAAGAGCAAAGTTCAAGACATTTAGACTACAGAAACCGTGAACACATAATTTGATTTAAGCCGATTTAAGTATTAAAGAAGCTGCTTAATGAATAATATACACTTCTATCAAACTATCTTGCCTTTTCAAAGTCAACAACATGGGTTTTTTTCCCCCCAGATATCGTGAACTTGATTTAAAAGCATTAAAACTAGTTCCAAGTTCAGGTTAGGGTATTAGCGCTTGTGACGCTGCCCTGCGCAGCACGCACACCAAGCCAAGGAC
This sequence comes from Steatornis caripensis, assembly GCA_013398225.1. NCBI lineage: Eukaryota > Metazoa > Chordata > Aves > Caprimulgiformes > Steatornithidae > Steatornis > Steatornis caripensis. The sequence continues at coordinate 23,019 of VZSC01017259.1, forward strand.
CAAGGACGGCGGGCGCGGGGCTGGCTCCCTGGGGCAGCTGCGTGCCTACCGCGCTGTCCCCATCTGAGACCGCCGGTTCGCTTTAAACTGTGTTATACCCACATGCCTTAAGGGGGGGTTGGAAGAACCAAGAGGATCTGGTACTTGATAAAGATTCCATTTTGGTGTCCAAACGCAAATCGCTTAATAAACTGCATTAAGCCACTACCTCAGCCCCCCCAGTTGGGAGCCAAAGCAAACACTGAGGAGAAACAACCTCCTTTGGATTGCTAATTTTATTTGCATACCAAACACCACTTTAAACAAACCCTTTCGGATTTCTGTGTGCGGGCCGAACTCATTATTCCCTGTCTGCTACTCACGACTGTTTGGGAGCCTGGCCTTTCAACAAACGCACGCAGAGCGAGAGAAAAAGCCTCCAGCACCACCGAGTAAAGGGAAACCCGAAAACAAGCTAGGATGCGTTAACAACATGGACTCCCTCAGATTGCTTGACTTTGGCGTTTATCTCCCTTAGAACAGATCCTAAAATCAGGGCAATTTTAGAACCGTTTGGGAACAAAGGAACTGCCTACAAATATGTTTTTAAAAATAGCAAGCAGAAGGCTAGGAAGAACCTGAGCTAACTGGGGTTGTACGGTGAACTAAGCGAATTAGACACAGCCTGCATTTAAGTCTTTTTTTTTTTTAATTGGATTTCTCCCATAGCTGTAACCCAGAAGTCTCAGGCACGACTGTGGCGGGACTGAGAGGCCCCCCCATTCCCTGCTATAGCCCATTTTCACGCCCTTTGTCTGAGTAAGGGGTACAGGGACCAGGGGGTGTTGTGCTTTGGTTTTTTATTTTTTTTCAATACTACACTAACTTGGCAGCTAAACAAATGGTAAGAGGCTTACTCCCCCCCTCCTCTTCCCAGCCTTCTGTTCCCCGAGTCTCTGCAGTTTGCTGCCTCCTTAGTCGTACCAACGCCAGCGCTTGCAGGTCTCCAGAACAGAGCAGGAAAACAGAGCAGCCCGGGAAAAACGCCTGCTGCTCCCCAACGCGCACCTTTCCTCTGGGCAGGAGAAGGAACCCTTACGCTGCGTTGGAGGAAGAGGCCGGGCGCAGCGAGGGAGCGAGCCAGGAACCAGCACCACGCGCCGAGGAATCTGCTGGGGCAGCGAAGCCCCGCAGCAAACACCCCGCGGACCAGCTCCTTCGCTGTGTTTGCACAACAAACCGATGCCTCAGCTCCAAGGCGCTACAGCAACGGATGAGATCAGTTAAAGACAGGCACGTTTCTTACCTGGAAGTGCCCCAACGCTGCGCTGGAGTAGCTCTGGGCAGGTCCTGAGGGCAGCCCCCCTAGCCAGCCAGGTGACTCCCACTATAAATCACTGGACCAGTAAGGCCCTTCAGCTGTGCACCCAGAGCCCCAGCCTGGGCTCCTCACACGCGCCTCTCTGCCGGGCTCCAGCTCGTTCCCGACTTCTCTCACATTTCCCGAGTCTCTGTAAATTTGCCCGTGCCCTGGACGCCTGATGCTTGCTACGATTTCTGTCCTAGAGCTGGCCCTAACTGTCGGTGTTGTCTGTAACGCAGAGGTTTTACATTTGCGTGTGGTTACAAAAATTATAGCAGCTTTGCTCTAGCTCTCAAAATTCCACCAAACAGGAATCTGGTTTTTTAACACTTTGGAAGCATTTTATGGTTTCGGTCAGAACTAAATCCTGGATGAAAGTTCCCCACCTGCAAAGCTCGGCATACACATACTGCGTGTGGCCTGTTCGGGGGGTTTCGGAGACGTGTGAGCGTGAGCCTGCCAATATCCCAATTTTTTTCCTGTTTATACATTCACTGGCTCTCTCTGATACGCTGTTCAGCTACTAATTAGTAGCTAATTCAGCTACTTCTATTCACTGGTACGAGTGTCAAAGCACTCCTGATCCCTGAAAAATGTACTTTTTTGCTGGCAAGTGCTATAGGTGCAGCTTGAGAGGTCAGCTGTGATTCTAACTGCATGTATGTGAAGAGCTTTCCCCATTTCTGTTTACACTGCGAGGTGCACTTCCCTGCAGATATACTGCACAGGCAGCAGGGAGATCCTAGTTCTGTGGAAATGAAAGGCAGAGTTGTTAATAATTCTTTCAGTACTGCAAGAGTCGATCTTGGTGAGGCCATTCAAGGCCAGAGCTGTGACCGTCAGACGTTCCGCGATACCCTAGCAGCCCTTCAGGGCGTTTTCATAAATTTGGTAAATCGAAGACAAGTTCATCTGTCATCAAGCTATGTGGTTATCCACAGCAGACCGTACCTTCCCAGTAAGGGACAAGTATTTGGTGCAGGCAGCTGACGGAAACAGAAGCCTAGCTCTTTCTGTCGAAAGCCGCCGGAACGCTGAATGTTTTTTAAAAATAGAATTCACAGGCTGCAACTGCATGTAGCTCAACAATGTATACCCATTCCCTCAGTGAGCAGTCTGCATCCATTCCAGGCCGATGTCGCTAAAATCACAACGACCTTCTATTGCTATTTAGTGACCGGGGCGAAGTGAGGGTCTCTTCAGCGCGCGCTTGCGTTGCAAGGAGTCGAACTGGTAGGTGCTAACTGAGTATCTCAAAAGAGAAGCCAAGCTCTGGAGCGCTACAAAGGAATCTTTCCTCATCTGAAGCTAAAGCAGGGCAGCGTAAACAGTTCGCAAATGACCGTGTGTGCCAAGTAAACGGCTGAGTTTGCTGGGTTGCTCTCCATAGGGGAAAAAATAAAAATAGGTAGCAGCACGGCTCCGTGGGATGGTCTCTGCGGTTTATGGAAAAGAAGATGATTGACAACACGCACGAAAATTTGGCCCCATCTAACACTGTGAAGCCACTGCTTTTTTGAACTGCAATACACGCTGCCAGTAACTCACAGCAACAGACGGGGCCCTGTCAGGGTTTGAAGAGCTCACAAGGTACGGAAAGAAGTAACTGCAACGACACATATCCCAGAACAATCTGATTGCCGTAAAACTACTGAAACGATTGCCGTAGTTTGCCCTTAGACCACTGGAATATTACCTCGCGTCGGAAATTCTCTTCTGGAAGCGCTTGGGCATCCCGCTCACCCTCGTGCCGAGGAGGGCAGGCGGCTGGGCTGCGGGTGGAGCCTCCTGCCTTCACGGCTCGCTGGCACCCTTGCAGGGCCCTCGAGGCATCCGAGACACAGGTCCAGGCTTGAGTAGCTGTGGATTCCGAAAGCAACCAAAGGCGCGTTTGAAAGAGGACACACGCCTTGTTAGCCCGACTGGTACAGCAACGAGAAATCAGTCCCAGGAGAAGTCCTGCCGGGCAATGGTTTGTACTTAGAAAGCTTTTGAGAGTCTCCCAAAGTGGCATGTGAAATAAAACGCCCGAAGAAAATACCACAGTAAATAAAAGAACCCTGCAATTCATCTAGGGAGGCAAAGGTAGCTCAGCGTGAACAGGGATGGCTTTGGGTCTGAAACAGGTCGCATCCCTTACAGCCCGGGTCTCCGCTGGTACTGCCGACGGCATTGGTGCGTTAGGGAAGTTCAGTAAGGTCACGGCGGTTATTGCAGCTTCGCAGGCACGCAGCAGGGTGCAGACAGCACTCGGGGCGTTGCAGGTGGCATTTCTGAAAGAGCCAAGGCAGCAAAGTGCCCAAATCAAATTGGAATTCAGTGGGATTTGGACGCTGAACACCCCACGACCTTTGAGAATGCCGCAAATGATTTGAGAACCTGCATCTCTCTGCTAGTGCCTCAGCCCAGGTGACGTTTTATAATGGCTTCATTCCCTAATGAACTGGAATTTCACCCTCGCCTTTCCCCTGGAGTTTGACCATATACATGGAGTGACCGGAGCAAGCAAAGGGAAATGTGGGGGGCACCTGGAATAGGGGATGGTCACCCTTGGCTGTACCAGCAGGCAGTCGTTTAACAAAAAAACCCCACAAAACAAACCCCTCTTTTCATTCAGAACCACTATTCCTGCTTTTGCCTGTCGTGAGTTGCTTAGGAATTCTGGCAGTGGGCTATCCTGGTAAGCACCTGAAGGCCAATCGCTCAGCTATCCCGGCAGGAAACCGGAGCCAGCGGAGTCACACGTGATTCGTTCTGGCGTGAGTAAAAGCAGAACTTGGCCCTCGTGCCTTACACTGCTTGCTTTTTTTCCCTTTTAATATCAAAGTTCTTGTCCAGCGTTGGATCCATGCTGAAGTTACTAATGTAGGTATTTCCCCGGTGCAGGGATGAGCCACGCAATCCTGGGATCTTCCAGATGCCCCAGAAAACGCATGTACTCGGCCGAGCGCGAGACACCCCTCCCTCCCTGCCGCCAAAACACACCGCTTTGCGGGAGAGCACAGCCTCAGCTCCAGCGCGCCTGTGATGACAAGCAGTTTTGGTTTCTGTTATCGAGCTGATTTAAAAATATTTGTAGCCTCCGCGCATCGGACCAAACCTCTGCGAGCACCAAACTTGCGGCCGCCGTTCGCTGTTGCTGCCCGATGAGTTCGAGTACCCGCGGCAATCAATGCCCCCCCCGCCGTGATTCCACTGCAGCTTCGTAGTTCTTCCGTAACTGCTTCCTCCAGCTCTTTGCCGGTTTCTGTGAGTTACTGCCTTGTGGTTTTTTTCCGGTTTTCCTTCTGGCATAACGCAACACGGGCAAAGCAAACAGGTGGCGGGTAAAAGGCGGAATTCTATTTCTTGCTCTTCACTGCGTGGCGCAAGTTGTGCTTGCAAAAGCTCAGAACCCTGTCTCACAGCAATGCCGCTAGGACCCTGGCTTCCAGAGGCCGATCTTGTCTTTCTGGGAGACAGGTAACAGAGGACGTAACCGGACCTGAATGACGGGAAAGCTGCGAGGCAGGGCAGCGGATGGAAGCTGGCACAGGTTAGAATCGCTTTGTGTTGTAAACACTGAGATGCTGTGTTAGTTTGCCGGCACAACAGACTCGGCAGCGGTGCAGGGCAGAAAGCAGATGTGTTAGCGGAGTTCTGTGGGTAGGGAAGCAAAGGACTGTTCCTCCTGCCGGCAGCTTTCCTGCCTTCGTTAGCGTGAAAAAAACATTAACCGGTCTGACACACAGCCCAGAGTCACTTCTTTCCCAGAGCCACCAAGCCCAGAGGTTCTGCATCGTTAACAGCTGCAGAGCAACCATTCCGCACTCGCCAAAGCACACTCTGATTGTAAATGTCCTCTGCTTTGCTCTTCACAAAGCCAGCATCTTTTGCATGGAGACAGACAGAAGAAGCGGGTTTCGGTGCTCCTGAGAAAGCTCAGCATTTCACGCGCCACTTCAGCAACGCACCCGCGGCAGCAAAGAGCCGTCCGTGGCACGGCCAACTGCGGATTAAATCACCAGAAAAAAATGCAAAGGCCGCCTCATGGTGCACCCAGAAACAAAGAACCTGGCAAGCCTTACGTCGAAGCCTGGGGACTGGGGTCGGTCGCAGGACCCTGGATGCTGTGTCAAGAACAGGTCACTCTCTTACCTAAATGGGAAAAGCCAGGGGAACAGGAGGGAAGGGAAGGAGTCCAAACAAGGAGCGAGCATTTTTAGAAACAGCACAGAAAAAACAAATGCAAAAGCAGGCAGGGAGTATGATGCTTTTCCAACAACTTTTCCCACAGATTCTCCTTTCTTCTCGAGACAGTAGAGGTCCTGGCTGCGGCGTGGCCCAGCTCCACCAGAAACGAGTGGAGNCATTTTTAGAAACGGCACAGAAAAAACAAATGCAAAAGCAGGCAGGGAGTATGATGCTTTTCCAACAACTTTTCCCACAGATTCTCCTTTCTTCTCGAGACAGTAGAGGTCCTGGCTGCGGCGTGGCCCAGCTCCACCAGAAACGAGTGGAGCACGGCACAGCACGCAGCTCTGCTCTGCCCCAACTTCACCAGCCCTTTGGGTTCACCTCTGTCTCCTCCGTGGTAACCTTTCCACACTGCCTCCGGCGCAGCGAAGCCATGCTTTTTCCAACCTGGCGTCCTGCAGCCCTCGTTACTCTGTCTGCTGAAGTGCGTTTCATCGTCGCGGATGAGGTGCGGGGTGCACTGGCCTCAGGTCTGGTCTTTACGGGGAGGTCCTGTGCTCTTGCTGGTGGCAGACAGATGGCTAACGAGGCGTCAGGAGGTAAATGGCTGAAGCACGTTCAGGTGGAAGCCTTGGTCTAGTTCTGGAAGAGGAGAGCAGTTTGGTCACTTAATTGCTGGTGGGAGTGTGGGAAGACTGGTCGCAAAGTCCGTTTCTTATGGCAAGGAGGAGGGGTGGAAGCTTGCTAGGAGCCACAGTTTTGGACAGAGGACTGTCTTACGTCCTGTGTTCAGCCATGACTGCCGACTGAAGCACTTGGTGACATACAGCAGTGGCTAGGAGGACACACACAGAGCAACACGAGCCGCTGGATCTACCAGGAGACGCTCGGGTAGGGCAGCCGACTCCTACGTGAACAGCACTACTGGGTTTGGAACGGAGCAGTGGGAAACCTGAGCAGTGGGAAGGACCACGCACAACGGCTGTTTGCTTTACTTCTTTCTCACCTTTCTTTTTCCCGCTGCCACACCTGAGACGGTGGGTTGGATGTTGCTTAAGCCGGGATGGCTGGCTGCATGTAATGTTACTCCAGTGATTCACCGCTTCTTAAGTTGCAGCTCCAAATCAGAACAAGGCGGAAGAACAAAACATCAGAAAGGGTTCAGCGCAAAACCAAAGCAGCAAAACCAAAGCAACGGAGGCAGGTGAAGAGGGAGAGAAAGGGAGTGCCCTTTCTAGGGAATATTCCCAGTTTCCTCAAAATACTGATGCAAAGCCAGGTGGAACCCTTGGAAGTTTTCCACAGCCTTCACCGAACATCAGGCCAAATTCCTTTTTCCATGATTTCCTTTCGCAACTCTTGCTCTCATGTGGTGATGCGCTCCCGTCTTTCTGTTGATTTCAAGCAGGACTGTAGGTGCCCAGCAACACTGAAGGTTGGTCCTGTTACGAGAAACTGGTTTGGTGAAATCACTGTGCGGAGAATTGACCTGTTGATGCGGGCATGTACGTGTAAATTGGGATTTAGCCGATCATCTCTGTTCCTCTGTTTTCCCACTGTGCTGCAAGAAACACTTGTGGGAAGAGGCTGGGTCGGTCTCCTTGCGTACGCAGGGTGTCTGGGATGGCCTACACGAAATGGGCCCCTGTGCCGAACCTTCCGCGGTTGTAGGGTGGTTTTGAGCGGCCTCAGTACAGAACTATGACAGCAGCCAGCCAGAAAACTTGGATTTAATTTTTGAGTCTAAAGGGTTTGTCTTTCCCTAACTCCACAGCTTTGTTTCAGAATGTGGGCTTAATCATTAATTTTCATGTGTCCGTGGCCTGCATGCCTGCTGTGCAGCGAGAGGCAGGGCCACGCTGATAAGCTTCTCTGGGAAAAAGCCGATACACGTTACACTGCTTCCTATTACTTCCCCTCCGGTACTGAAATAAAACCTACACACGCCATGACTGCAGCTTGCTTCTGCGTGGGGACCACATAACCCACTACGGGGAGGCGCAAGTACGCATAAGCATATCAAAGCAGTTTATAGTTACCCACTGTTGTTAAAGTCCACTACACCTAAATATCGGGGGTTTTCCACGGTACAGGTGAGAAAAATAAACTTCTAGAAGAGGATGTGAGTTTTCCCGTCTCTCACAGTGGCTTTCTTGCAGAACCAAGGGGATGATCGTGCTTTCTGACCCCTACAGCCCTGCTGCACGCCCAAGAAAATACCTGTGCGTGACCGCGCACAGTCCCTCGTAGCTGCCTCTGCAAGGGGGGTTTCCGCCTCTCAGCTGGTGCTGTAACCTCTTGTAAAAGCACTCGCTGTAAAAAACATTGCTACTGTTGGAAAATAGCAATGCCGAGCTAGGGAAAAAACTGCACCGGAATCGACCTCGTCTCAGCTCCAGAGGTACTTTGGGAATTATTCTATTTGGGGGGGTAGGGGGTGGGGGGAGATGGTGGGGGAAGCAGCCTCCAAACGTGATTAAAACATTGTTTTCTGAGAGACGTGCTGTTCTGACCCTCCGGTTAGCTATGAAACAGGGCACTCGGGAGCACACGCACCACCAGCACGTGAGTCATTCCTAAAAAATCTTTGCATGAAAGAGATCGTCTAGATAGCGCCGCGCTCCCGCTCGCGGAGAAACCCCCGTGCGGTCGCCTCACGGCTGAAGCTGGTACCCAGCCCCGGCTGTGCTGATGCCGGCCCTGAGCGCTGGTTTTGGCTCAGTGGCTTTGGGACGGAGTAGTGCTGCTCACCTGAACACCGGGATGATTGGGATCAGGACCTGCATCTCTCAGAAGCCGCCGAAACAGCAGTTTTCTGTCCTCGAATTGCATCTGTTTATAGAGAGAAGTATCTAAAAGCATAATATTCCTGCAGTAAAGCTAAGATTGTTTTCTTCCGCAAGAAAATATTACTACGTGTTTATGTAGCTTGCTTCCTTCCTTGCTTGCTTTGTGAAATCAATCCGTTAGGTGGTTACAAAAACTTAGAAAAACTCAGACCCTCTGAGCCTCGCTGTCTCCTCTACCCGCAGCGCGTGTCGACGTGTGACGTGAGCTCTCTATGCCGTTGTTTTCCTCTCTGTTGAACAGCAAGGCTCAGTTGCTTGCTTCAAGGTTCTGCGGAAGTAGCAATGGAGAACTTTTTTTTTTTTAAAAAGAAAGGAATTTTCTGTGGTTGAATTGGATTTTTACTGGGTTTTGTTTTATACAGCACTCCTTGCTTTTGTAGCTTGGACTTCGTGAGAATCTTGAAAAATAATTATAACCTTATTATTGCACCTTCTCTAGTGGAAATAGATTTCTTATATAAATCTTGATGTATTCTGTAGTCAAGCAACTAGGTTGTTATACTTGTATTTCACATGGATCCTGTAAGACCTTCAGAAATACGGAACGCAAATGGGCCTTTCGCATCAAAACGTTCCAACTTCATACACTTAAGCAACAGACCAAACGCAGCAGCAAGCTGTCCCACTGACTCCCAAAACAGATGACTCAAATGTTGCGTGTATAGCTAATCGAGTCACAGAAACTCTTTGACATGAGAACTACCTTGAATTAAACACGCGCTGCCTCTGTACCTGTGTTGGCAGTACACACTCTTTTCTAGCGCACGTTATTTTTTTGAGCCTGGTTTTCCAAGATAATAAGGATTCCGCAGTCACTTTGTCGTTTCTTACTCTAATGACTTTTAAACCTATTGGTCATGTTCTACAAAACTCGGGCTTCAGACGCCTCTACGTTCATGCAGGTTTCATGTAAACAGGCAGCTGGGTGGAAGAGGGAGAGGCGATGAACGCCGCTTCCCTTCCCTGCCCCCTCCCACCCAAAGGAAAGCCTCCAGCGTTCTTTGAATTGCGTGCCTAGCACTAGAGATTCAAACAGAAAAGGGTGGGAAAGCGGGTGTCCAAAGTGCATTTAAAGTATCCTCGGTTAGGATCTCAAAACACGGGGCAAATACGTAGTTCAGCCTTCTCTGGGAATTCTCCAAGGAACGTCTCGTTTCACCGTACGCAGAGGAAAACTGAAGCAGCGCGCATTAACGTCTCAGGTGAATGAAACACCTCCTTTAACCCTGTAACTGTCAGCCTCTCCCCTTCTCCAACAATTAGGCAATATTTCCTAGAGGGTGTAACGTTTGCCGAAAGCATTTGCGGTGCCGCAGGTTGCAACACCGCCGTCCTCCCACTCCGAGCTGTTCTCTGCGTGGCCAGAGAGATTAGGCTGGGTGGGTTGGCCATGAGAGGTAATCCAGGAAGGCTGAAGGTAAGGCAAGGACGGGATCCTGACGGGCTCTGCGTGAGCGCTGGAGCTAATCGGAGGCATTGTGCACGAACAGGAAAACACGGAGAACGTTCCTGAAGGTCACCGTGACCGCCGGGGAGGAGTGCCAGGGTATTCACACGGGCTTGGCACGTCCACGCGGGAGGATGCAGGGCCAACGCAGAGAAAGGTTGAACCTCAGCCAGATTCCACCTTCCATCAACTTTTCTCATCCCTTTCGGCTGGGGCGGGGAGTGTGGGGGGGGAGCGACCACCTAAAAAAAGACAGGTTTACTGCTGCATTTTCATTCTTCCTCCCTTGTAGCTTTAATTGTGAGGAGCCGTATGCGTTCCCTGGATGGGGATCTCTCTCCTCAGCATCTCAGGTGCTGCTGGCAGATGCGGCTGAAGTTTTTCTGGGTAGGTCAATAACTGAACTGTTGTGTCTGCAGCGGCAAGCATGAAAGCCTGGCAGTGAACGCACACGTTTCCAAGCTTTATCTTCTGATGTTAACCCTGGAGACGACCTACTCTTTGTGCGTATCCAGCTGAGGTCACAAAAACCCCACCTCATTTTTCACTCCTGCATCTGAAGGACAGAAAAATCTATAGAGAGAGAGGAACTTAAGGCCACATAAATAGGCCTTTCTATCTTTATATTTTTGACTGAGGCTCCATCAGCATCAAAATCCTCCATTATTGCTGGTTTGGTAGCACACAGCGGCTGCCTGAAAAAATCAAGCTCCCATTGTTTTAGCTACTTCTCACTGCACTCAGATAATTAATGGTCTAATAAAAACAAAAATGTGAGGGAGGAGAGGCTCCTGTAGACATAGCGATTTGTCAAAGTCATAAAATGGTTCATTTACTCATAAAACTGGCAATGGATGCACTTCATTTAGTTAGAACTTTGTTTCGGAGAAGCACCCAAAACTATAGAGTTGTTTCTTTTCCATACTTCTCCCAGCATTCTCACTCCTGGAAACACATGTAGGACCTTACGAGGTTCGGCATGAAGAGGGGAATGCAGGACTCTCTCTTGTCTTCTTTCCTTTCCTTTCCTTTCCACCCAATTAATCCCTGTGTTATTGTGGGCTCAGCTCACCAGTAGCTGCAGCTTAGTGACGCAGTAGAACTATCCACGGGCTTCAATAACCAATTATCGGGAGTCTTCTAAGAGAAATCTCTGTATTTGGCAGTTAGCTCACACTATCATCGGCTTATTCTCCCTTTTGAAAACATGTTTGAATTTATGTCTTTTCTATAAGTCAGTGCCATTTTGCGTCAGCGTGAGCTGTGTTTTGACAGCGTCACCACTGTCAAAACGGCTATAGGGGAGTTTGCAGACGTGCTTTTGATAATGTCTGGCATGTAATTTTCACAGAAATACCGTGATCATTCCTCCTCAGCACGCTTTGGCTCAACTCTTGGGTGGTCTCTAAGCTCACAGACGGGATTCTATTTGGTCAGAGCTGACCCAGAGAAGACACTCACCCTGTCCCACCGGTAACGGATGGCACGTTATGTCAAAGGTATGCTCCCTCTCTCTAGATCCGCTTGTATTGCATGGATGTATTTGCTCTTGCAGACCTCACCTTTGCACAGGACATTTTCGGTTGGCTCTCCAGGGCTGCCGCAGCAGCTGCCTTCGGCCTCTGGGTTGCTCTTCAGAACTTTGCAGAAGGATTTGCCTCCGTTCACTCAAGAAACAGAAGGACTTAATGAGGATTTAGGATGTTAATTTTGCCCTCTTACCAGTTTTCACGATTTGATTTAGTCTTGGCAAATTTAACAGTGGATGCTGCATTGGGCCAACTCCAGTACTCGGCACTGACAAAGTCCAGTGAAGTACCGAGCTATGCAAACTGCCTCAGAAAGGAAAAATACGTTACAGACAAAGTATATATTTTCCCGTCTTTAATCTGTCGTCCTATTGGTGATGGTGCACTGGAGAGAATGAAATCAGACTTTCTCGTTTGCTCTTTGGAGCAGTGCAAGTGTCAAGGGTGTCTCGAGCAGAGCAGCCTGACCTTTAGAAGACTTGAGGAAAGCCACAGAAGAGCGAGCAAAAACGTGCCGGCCAGCAGACGCTCAGAAAACGGCTTCTCCAATTTTTCTGTTACGCAATTCCACTGTGATACACGCGTGTGGATTTGCTCAGCAGCCCTCCTGTAGCGCTGCCACTGGGTAGCTTTGTCTGAAAGCACGCACCCCTGTAGAAATCCCACTTTTATCGCATTTTTAACACCAGAACCCCTTGCGCGATTAGCAACGGTAGCCAGGCAGCTGTTGCTGGGAGATCAGCCAGTGGCTACAGCACTGAAGCCGTTCTGATTCTCCCAGACAGGCACAACGGAGTCTCGGTATTTATAAGGTAGAAGCGGGGTGGGTTTCTGAGCCTCTGCTTGCTCTTGTGAATCCTCCATTCTTCTGTCAACAAAATAAGGCAGCCTGTACTTTTCCAGAGCGCAAACCTGTCCTGTCATGCGATGGTTTGTGAGAAGCTGTATACGGCCTGACTAGAAGTCAAGAGCAAGTTCTCCGAATGGCAGGCAGGGCAGGGAGCAGTTAAAGCAGTTAAAGCTCTGCTAAAGTACTTAGAAACTGCTGAGCAAAGGTTAGCATTTCCATTCCATTTTGTTAGCTTAAGATAACCCTCTGAAAGAGGGAGCTAAAAGGCAAGAAGTTGTGGTTGTCCAGGATGCCTCTCCAATCTCCGTGAAGATATGGTACAGGGGGACTTACCAGTAAGATGCTGAAGCCATTCTGTGTCATCTAAGGACAGCAGTGACGACTTATAAGCTAAACAGCTACTTGGATCTGTATTTTGATATTTGGAGGGAATGTTCCGGGCCCTTACTCCGAACATGACACGGCAAATCCTCGAAGCCTCTTCTCTGAGGTCTCATCAGATCACCAAAACTGGGCAACCTGCCGTCATCCGATACGCTTTGGTAAAAAAACTGAACTGGTTTATTGGGTTGTTGCAGAGCAACTAGGTAGTGCCTTTCCAGGCAAGACGATGCCTAAAATCTTCTTTTGTATCAAAGGCTTTACATAAATTCCGGATACAGCAGCGCCATCTCTTCATTATCAGCAGCAACCACTGCGTGTATTAGTACCTGTTACTAAGAAGGTGCTACAGAGACATACATCATTGCACAGACAGACATAAGGAGGAGGCTTTTCACTTACTGCAGACTTTTCTTGCTACTGTTTTAATATCCTTTTCCTTTACCAGGAGAGCACGTGAAACAACTTCCATACAACTTAGCGCCTGGACGGAAAGGCACACACAAGCTGCGAGGCCGCTGGGTGCATTAATTCCTCACAAGATGTTATTTGCTCAGTTCGAATCCTTCAGCCTCACGGGGAAGTGACGTGTAAGTGCTCAATAACATGAGGAGAGAAATTTGAGAAGCATTTATCCTAAAAAGAAACTACAGGAAGAGGCTGGGATAAGAAACAAGGAAATAGTGGAACGCCAGCGGAACGGAAGAGCTGCTTTCGGCAGAGAGGAAGATTGCTGCTTTCGATGTTCAACATCACAGCGGGGACAACTGAAAGAGCAACATTAATTATGTCCTCAGCACGATGAGGATTTCTTCATACGCTTTTTTCTACGGCATGCTTGAGCCTTACTCCTTTCCTGACCCATGCGTTTTGAGTGCAGCAGCAAGCACTGCAAGACCCCTTACTGCAACGGGACTAGTGAGGGCAAACCTACCTGAACATAAAACACCACTTCCCCTTCCCGTTCCCCGCTCCCCGTGTTCCCTCCTTCTCCACGGCTCCAGCCAGAGCAGCCTTTGCTCCAGGCACCGTGCCGGAGCCATGACCCTAACCTCAGTCTGACAAATCCCCCCTTCAGAAACTCTTGTCGGTTCTTTCCCTGTCAGGACGCCTCCCAGTCTGAGGGCAGGAGTGTTCCTAGAGCAACAGCTTCTTATTCCCTGTCACTCTTCGAGGGAGCTTACAGCTTCGTCTCACTGTCTGGCAAAAGCCCTCTGGCAGACTCTTTTGGGTGACAGCTGCCGTGTGTTCTGCCAGCCCACACTCCTTCCCGTCCACTGGAGTCTGCAGGAACCCTTTTTCCCTCTAATTGCCCTGGTGGCTCTGCCAGACTGAGCTTTAGGGAAAGGCAGGTGCCCCGAGGTTCCACAACACGGGCCGCTCTCTAAGCCTCAGATTTTTTTGAGACAGCTTCTTTTTCTTTAGCATGTCATATCACGGGAAACTGCAGGGCTCCTTGGCCTCCAGCTGAAAATAGAACTCCATTCGAACAAACAGAGTTGAACAGTCAGTCTTTGACTGTACCGCACAATGAGAATTCCCGTCCCACCCAGGTGCGATTACGCAATTATTACTCAAACTTGCAGATAAGGGAACTGGCACCGTAATGCTTTGCGACATGGTCACCGACACGATGAATCAGTGACACCGACATGCTTCCTTGCCTACCCACTCCAACAAATCACTTTGGAGGAGGACAGTCTTTAACACGAAATATGCTTTAAATGTATCTAACTGCAAACTGAGTACCTCAATATTGTAATTTAGCTTATTGCATTGTAACTTCCTACACAAGAATCCTTACGGAAACTAGCACTTCGCATTTGTCCTTCTTATGGACTTTGAACTACAGAGCATGTACGCTCCATTTATTCAGTGTTCTTAGACTATTTGCTACTTTTGCTTGTAAGTAAAAGAATATAATTCCCCTCTCTAATTCTAGCTGACGTTTCAGTTGCCCTGTGCTTTCTAAGGAAAGCATCCTTCCTACAAAATAGTTGCAGCCTTGACTCAGAACAAGTTTTTTTTACCACTGACTATTCCAAGCATGAAACTTGCTAAAAATATTCTGCCTACCGGGTGTCCAACAATTATTTGGGATTATGGTTTCTGTCTCCAGATAGAATATCTCATTTGTCGTTTTCATATCCACTGCAAAGACAAAAATGGGTCTCAGCTTTTAAGCTGCCTGAAAAGAAGCCTGTCTTTTATACCAAGGCTGAACAACTGGAGCCCGAGGATGCCATAGAAAAGGAATACCTGATATATCTGAGAACAACGCTTGGACACTGCTCGACCGTGAGCAGCAGACTTAGGGAAAGCACCCAGTTACTTACAGCAAATTTACAAGGCAACTCAAGACCCACATTGAGTGCTGCCAACGGGAAGGAAGCAGGAAGAGCACAAAGATGAGATACAAAAGCACTCAGATCCCCAGCACCGTCACCAACAAGCTTATCACTAGAGAGCACCCATAAGAAGCTGCAGAGCCTATGTATTCCCAGCTAACCACCTATGTTAAAATAAAGATTCTGAAGAAATGAGAAAACTGCAGAAGGCGGTGAAAAATGGCAGCTACGACCAGCAGAGCAAACGATGACAAGGAGAACAATACATCTTACACAATTTCCCAGATCACTCATGCCTCTGGCAAAGCAGCTGACAATGATCTTTCCTTTTGCAGGCTAGGCTGAGATGACCGTTGTGCCAACCAAGACGAACAAGGCCACCAAATCCAGGATGCAAAGGGGAAACCAACAGCGGGCTCGATCCTTATGTGCTGACAGAGGTGAATTCTTGTATCCTTGTGTTTGGCTATTAATCGTGCCGAGCCCTATGGCCACGTTCTTAGCTGATGCCAGTATCAAGGGAGTTATACCTTCTTGTACTAGCCAAAGTGCTGGCCACCAACTCAGGGCATAAACTACAGACAAATTGCACGTGATTTACACCATTTTCATTTAAACCCTGTGAAAATACAAGCCCATGCCTTTGCTTCTAAAATAATTCAAGCCAGAAATCATTTATATTGGCTGACAAATATCTAGTGAAATTAAACTATTTTATACTAACTTTTTAAGTGTTTTGTTGAAAATGCGAAGCAAAATACAGGCTGTCCATTAGCAAGGAGCTCCTCTGAAAAGAAACCATTACTTGTTTACAGAGAGTTAATTTGGCTGAAATGCCACAAATCTCTCAATGACAAACCCAACAGTATTATTCTTCTGACGTATTCGTTGTTGAACTCGGCTCCGTGCATTGGCAGTAAAAGAAATATATTCATTTGTTCCAAAGTAAAATCTTTTTAATACAGAGCTAATCTTTAGGGCAATGCTTGCCTGTAGAAAGATGATTAGACCATTTCACTTTCTTAAACTAACATTTTGGCTAGATTTAAACTCTGGATTCTAGAGAAATCAGTCAGCTACCATTCTGTTAACCTACCTTCCTTCGTGTGGAAAAGGGAGAAAGAAAGTTCTGTGTTCCAAGCTCTGCTTTTTTTTTCTTTTGGTAGCAAATGACACAACGCAGACTGCAGCTCCCTGCCAGTGTGTTTATCCCCGCGCGCACTGAAAGCAGAGCTGAGATTAGATAGGAGCTTCTTACACAGACACTGCCAACACACAATTCCCAAAGAAATTAATGAGCCGAATTCAAAATTGTCTCAAGCAATGTAATTTACTGGCTGCAGCCGGTGCGGAGACGATCTCTGTGTGGGCTCTCTAGAAGGGAATCATCCTGCTTAATTTCATGGTGCTAGTTTACGTGATGAGTTAGAAGGCTGTTTCCCCAAGGGCTCTCCCCGCCTGCCCACCACAAGTACCTTTTGGACAAAGAGAGGCTCTTTCGCAGGACACCGTAGAACCGAGTTCAGATACACAAGCTCAGCCTCTGAAACAGCCACTCCTCTCTGCTGATCAGCTCTGCAAGCCAAGCCACTCCGCCTGCTCTTTCCGAAGAGCTCAAGTCCCAACAAGCATCTAATCCCACCTCTGATAAACAAGTGAAAAGGCCCTGGCCTGAAATGTATGCAATCAGGCACGGGGAATAACCCCCTCCATCCCTCTCTCTCCTCACTTCTGTAATAATTAGCCGTCTAAGGATGCAAAACACGCAAACAAACAAAGACTAAGGGGACTCATGCTTACATAATACATGTCGAAAGATTCAATGAAATGAAGGTTCATCTTTAATACTGGGAGATTCTGTAATTAGACAGAAAAGAAGACAAAAAGCTCCCACCCCCTAGGTCTCTGTATAAAGATGGGAGAGGGAGAGACAAGTGTGTGTTCAGACTACTGGAAGAATGCCTTACCAGCACTTCAATCATTGCAGCATAGTTCATGGGTCCATGTCTCAGGATAAACGGGACTGTTTAAAATTGGTTAATGTCTTCGCAATCCAGGCAAGGAGGGAGCTGATCGAAGAGCCAAAAGCTCTCGCAGGACGTATGAACGAGCAGTCCAATGTTAAAAATAGACAAATAAATATTTACATTCCCGTAACAACAAGTAACAAGAACAGCACTGTAACACACCGTGCTGAGGCAGAGGAGAGAGATCAGCATCCCTCGTGGAAGACACCAGCAGCCAAAGGGGTGGTACCGCTTCGCGGCACAACATTTTCATAAAATGCATTGGGTCGAGGAAACAGTCGAGCTGGACTCTTTTTTTGCGTGTCTTTTAATTTGCCTGACGCTTACGCGTAGTGCCTTCACCCTGCATTTGAGCTGCTTTCGAACGGTTTGTTCAAAGCATGTGACTGCGTCGCTAACGACGGCCTCTTCTAGAGGAAGACAGAGTATGTTACGCTTTCGCGTGGTCTGGTGCTGTGACGGCAAAACGAGATAGTGACCAAGGAGCAGGGCAGTGCTCTCTGACGAGAGTCCTCCCCGTTGCAACTGTCCCACCAAGCAAGCGTGGTCTCAGCTTCACCGAGGCAGTAACAGGCAGCTGGAAATTCACCGCGGAAAAAGCCCGGTTTGGTTGCTTACGCGACATTGCTGAGGCAGCGTTCTCCACCGTGGACGTGGTGCCCTGGCTTGTTTGAACTGGTTGTTTAGTACGTTCTTTTGGTTTGTTTTGGTTTTAATTAAGGAGGAAATTCAAGGCAGGAGAGTCCAGGGATTAGCACTGGTAATGCTGCAGTTCGTAACAACGCTAAGGATTTTACTGTTAGAACCCTTTGGTGCCAAGTACTACACGAAGCAGAAATTTAAAGCAAGTCCCGCCTCAAAGAGTTTGCAAGCTGCTTCCTTTATTCCAAAGCAAACTGAGCCGGGTGTGTGAGCCTGCTGGGAAATTCAATAGCTGTGGGCACGCAGTTCGCGGTGGACTGCACCTGTGCTCGCAGGCGGCGCGCAGCGAAGACATAAAACAAGTGCTTATAAAATGCGAGATAACAACGTCCAATACCTTTGCTCCACTCAAGTCAAAAGAGTTTTGTCACCGAGATGGAAGTTTTTACCCGTGTGATCACAGGATGTCCTGTAACAAATAATGATGAAAGAACAGCCTGTAACAGCTGTCTTTCTAGATGTGGATTTTATGCAGAAGATCCCAGATCATCTGAAGTTTCTCAATTTCCAATTTCGCAGCTACTTCTACCGACTCACCAGTGAACCTTAACAAAGCCAAGTCTAATGAGAATACAACAGAGGGTAAGGCATGCCCTCAAGAAAAACAGCCAGAAGACAAGATACAAAAAGTACCGGAGGGACCAGGACCGTATTTTTATATCAGTGGATCTAATGGAGCTGAGCTGTAAGTAGGTCCTCTCAGCAGCCTCAGTGTGTATGAACAGTAGTGTGACCGTGTGTGAAGTTACGCAATGTTGTCCATTATCCATGGGCTTCAAATAATTTTTCTTTGATTCGCTGTCTTTTTGGAGCGGTACACCTGGGGAACCATTTAAAGATAATTCAAATAGGAAGTATCCACTGGAAGGCAGCCGGTGGTGAAGTAGCTAACAACTGCTACACCATTGCAAAGAAACAAAACACTTCTATTTGTTTAATGAAAAGTTTCTGTGTTGGGGCTGTTCAAAAATCACTTCGCTGCTACACCACGTACCAAACCTGCTAGCATCATCACTAGAGCTAGGAACCGCTGTCGTTCATCAACGTTCCGTTGTGCCCAATGTAAAACATGCGAAAAATAAGAAGAGATTTCCGCCCAAGAAAAATTTTCCGATCAGAAGTTCCATTCGTTCCTTTCTGAGTTCTTTCCAGCATATTGGCATTCTTCTCTAGATGTTGTCACCAGCAAGCACCACAGAATCTCTGCCGCAAACAGCACTTTCCTTGCTATGTTTCCATAGTTTTGTCTACAAACAGCTTTTTCTATCGCTACCGGGCCTCTCTCCCTAATCTCCTCAGCAGAGAGGCTCCTTATTAAGACTGGACCCTGAACATTTCTAATCCACGGGTAGCAGTTGTGTCCTAATTGGAAAAACCCTGCTTGGGGTTGGACCCCTAATTGGAAAGACCTTGGGGTTTTTATATATTTTTATATTTATTTATTTATTTATATTTATATCTATAAAGTGCCTATAACCATATTGGTAAACATTCTTTGGAACCACTCTGACGTCCCGCTCTGAACTCTACAGGTACGAGTTCTCATTAGAGCTGCCGAACCACTATGTTCTTAGCATCCTCAGTTGCTCCCTCCACCCTCTGACGTTCAGACCAGCAGATCCACTAGCAGCCGTTCTAGTTAATGCTTCCCACCTTATCCCCCAGCCAGGGGCTTCTGGGCATGTTAGGTCAGGCTCCCAGAGAAAATTATTAGGAGTTCAAGGGATATGAGCTAACTGAGTGTTGGTTAACAGAAGGGAGGCTACTTTGCTGTTTTCTTTTCCATATACAGTGTGAGCACCTATTGCCAGAGCAGAGGCTGGCAGCGTATCTATGACAACAGAAGACAGGATTATGCACTGAAATGGTGTGAAATCAAGTGCCGAGAGACCTATTGCTATTTCAAAGAAGGTAGAGATGCATGTGGGTCTTGAGTGGGAGAGGGTAGTGGGTAAGACTTGAGAACGCTGGACTTGTGACTCCCAGGGCAGAGGAGGTCACCTGCGGGCAGGAGAAACAGGTAACCTCAACTTCTTGGCAGACCTCAGAGAGGACATCCGAGCTGGATTGCCATGGTGATCAAAGAAAGGGATTTAGACAACAAAACAGCTTTGGGAGAAAAGATACCATTGAAATGAGCGAAGTATAGTGAAATGAGCAGAGATTTAAACACAACCCATCACAATCACTTGAAATGGGTTTGAGCACAGGCTGCAACGGGAGGGACACAGTGCTGCAGCACAGGAACAGCATGCAGCCTGTCTGGCACCTCTCAAGCACTAATCCAGGCCTTGAATAGAGGGTGCCCCATGTTTCGAGATGCTCCCCACAGTGGAGGTGGGGAGAGGAGAAAAGGAAGGAAGGGTGCACTTGAAGACAGAAGTAAGCTCAGGATGGGTCGCCCCACACATCCCAGTCCCAGCTATCTCCCTCTAGGGAGAACAGAGTCCCTAAGAGCCAAAGTGCTCCACTGTACTAGCAAGCAACTTTTTGAATTGCGCTCTGCCCTTCGTCTCATCAGTGCAGCCTGACTTCACAGGGCCCAGCCAGCTTTTCCGTCAGAAAAGCATGAAACCAAGCACTCCCACAGCAATGCCTCTGGCTGGTACCCTCAGAGCCGCACTTTGCATAGCAAACACAAAACTCCCTAAGCACAGCCCCTGGGGCATTACTTTACTTCTGGGAGCTGGTGAGACCTGTGCCCTGGTAAGCCTTAGAATCACAGCACAGAGCTGCCGGCGCTCTTGTGGCACATGGACTGTGTTATCTCTTCCCTACCAGCCCACATACAACAGCCGCCTTCCCCTCCGCCCAGCTCTGAGGGCAACGTGGTGGCTACTTGTCAGGCTGCACCGTTACAGCCGTCGGTCTAACGTACGGCGGTGCGGACAGGCTACGTTTCAATGCAATTCTGCAGCTGGAATGGTGTGACAGCAGTGGCACCTTTGCAGAGGGCAAGGCATGCGCTATTTCATGAAGCCCCACCAGGTCGTTCTGTTCCACCACAAGGCTGGACAGAAACACATTTACAGCAAGCGACTTCCCTGCTCTGCGAGTTGTCACTACTGCCTTAAAGCAAATTGGTGAAAGTCAATAGTGGCAAAGCCAGCTTCATCCTCCAGATTCTGCCGCATGGGACAACAAGGGCAAGCTTTTTTTTTTCCCCTCATCCAGGTGAACAGCTTCTCTACCAGATTCCCAACAATGGAGTCCTCACCAGTAAGATTGGGCTTTTATGCTGCCTGAGAGAGCAAGAGCGAGTGACGAAAAAGATCAGTAGGAACTCTAATTCCAAGTAAGATCTCCCACCTCTTTGAACCTTGACCAGAAACGCGCCAACAGAAAGCGAGAGCACATAAACAAAGTGCCGGTTTCTTCTGGATGCGTAACAGTACAGGATCCGAAGTATATGGGGTTTTATTTCTTTCTTATGTTCCAGAAAAATCACTTTTTTTCCCAGAAGTACATACAGCAGAGACAGAATTTCTTCTTTCTCTGTGTCTGGAGTTGTAGGAGTGCCAGGTTCTCCAAAGGCAACGGTCACAGTAATTCCCCTGTCTTGGGTACATCGTCCTACTGGAAAGGCCACAACTTGTGCCACAGACACTGTAAATACAAGAGAAGCTTATTTCTGTTTCTGCTCCTGTGTTTTTCACCTACCAAAAAAACAAGTGGCAATCCTTTACCACGGCTACCTGCAGCCATCTCAACTATTTTTCAAAAAACTGAGCGTAGGAAGAACGCCTTAAAGCTAACATATATTCTCGAAAGCTTATGAAATGAGGTAGCTCAGGAAAAACATACAGCAAACGTGCAACTCTCCACAGGCAGGGAAAAAAAGCCATTTCTGAAGTTTCTACTTGCAACCATCCTTTCCGACAGTAACAGAGGAATGAATGTGTTGGACAGGGTTTTCAACTTGTATTTCGTTCTCCCGTAGGTTACTGAAGATGGAAGAATTCTTCCCAGAATCTTTTCGCCTGGACTTAAAAGACGAGAGAAATGCCTTTTTTAAGCTTTGCAAAGGTGAATCGTCTTAATCGTGGTGGCAACCAATCTGAATAGCTATGCGATCCTCTGAAAGGTTCATAAAAGTATACACAGTAATAATAGTTGGTATCTATATGCACGTGTATGTATATACATACACACGTGTTCAGGGAGCAGTTTTCAGAGCCCGCTAATGTGCACATCGGTGTTTCGTATCACACACATTACTATAATAGACTCATTCTCTCTGCAGAAGAACAGATTTGGATCTGCAAACCGAGTTGCTCTAACCAAGGTCGAGGAATTTTCCTGCTTAAAAATCTAGCTGCTCTCAGCACCCTTCAGGCCAAGCTCTGCAGCGCTGAGGAACACCTGCCACACAAGAGGTTGCCACACAAGGCTCCACAGGCAAGAATAGTGCAAAGGTAAAGATTGAAGCCTGGGAACTCACGTGTCAGTAGTGTGCTTGATTAAGCACACTGGCCTCAGAGAGTTGAGGTTCCATAGGTATTTAGTGTAGTTACACCACATTTCATCAGCCTATGCGATTTCATTTTGCAGTAGAGAGGTTATTTTTCTGGTTGGTCTGTCTTGCATCCACACTTCAGTCGTTTCAAGGTAAATCTTTGTCATCAGAAAGATTTGAGTTTACCTTTGTCTGAAAATTTAAGAATTACTTCAAAAGGCCAGGTACTACAGTTCTGCACATGAGTTCAACACATAAAGCCTTGTGCAAAGCAATTTAAATTATATATTACCCCAGCTTCTTAGACAAAGCTAGCATTTTACAAGTTGTACAGCTACAACGTTTGTTCCACGCAATCTAATAAAGCCTCCCAAATATCTTCTTAACTGTGCCTCAATGCTGCAAAAGTCTAGTCCTCAGCCAACAGGCAGAGGCTAGCAGTCACTAAAATTTTGGGTTGGGGTTGTTTTGGTTTTTATTCCTCGCATGAATAAAATAACCATGCAGGTTCTTCTTTGCAGAAGATACATCCTCTCACCCATTGCTAGAACGTTTTGTAGAGTAGCAGAACAGCAGAAAAAGGAAGGGAGAAACGAGGCAGCAGAAGTCAGGAGAACAGTTTCAGCTGCCGAACGTTACTTGCTTACTGTAACACAACTCGCTTAACTTCCCTTTGCCTCAGTGTCCCCCCCTCAGTTGAGGAATGCATTATAATTAAATCACTTCAGTGCTTTGAGATGAGTGAATACAACTTCCAAAGAGAAATGCAAAAAAGACATTTTCATTATTTATCCTAGGAGCCACAGTTCCCAGGTGCCTTTGATGCTGCCTTTGGTGTGCACAGCCGGGGCACTCTAAACTTCATGGTGCCCACACACGCATGATGACATTGCCTGGCACTGAGAATACATATAAGAACATATGAGAACGCAATACACTCATGACAATGCTGTAGTATTGGCGTGCAAAAGCACATTTCGCCATGAAGTGATCAGTGCATGTCCTGGCAAAGTGGTGACACCAATTCCTCACGCTGACCCTGTGCCACTTACTTCGCCGACATTCTGCTGTCATGGCTTGGCACCTTTACCTTGCAAGAGAACAGAGCGCACAGCAACCTTTCCAGGAGCTGCCCTAGCCAAAGCAAGCCATATTCTCCGCTTACGTCCATCCAGACTTTTCTTTTCGTAACAAAGGAATGATTGGCCTCATTGAAAAGGGTAGGAAAGATTTGGAAAATGGTAAACTGGAACGATGACCTCACAGGCTTTCTGCAATAGACTGGACTGTGTTTATGCGGCAGCCAGCATATGGAGCAAATCAATAACTGCCTGACAAAATTAGACCAAGGGCCTTAGTTAGACCAGTATGTGGTCTTTGACACGGACAAGCAGCAGTGCCAGGGGAAGAAGAGGTTGGACCCTGTCTTAGATCTCATCTTGATTTCTATCAGTGAGGAATAGCTTATGCTCTGAAGAACGAGGCTCCATACTCTTTGGAAACCTGTTGTTAGCACCGATTGCTTTAACAGCATATCCGTGTTACTTATGTAGACGTCCAGCAACCTTTGATGATAAAGGGAAACAATTCCCAGATTACGTGACTCTGGCAATAAAAGCAATGGTGCTGTATGAAGGGTTCTTTGTGTTCAGACATAAACTTGGTATATTCTCCAGTAAATATTAGTAAATCTTTAATTACCGCCCGCTCTGGAGCCTCTACAGTTTCTATCCCTCTCGAAAAGAGCGTTCTTGGCATTTCTAACGTCTCCTCCGAGCGCCCTCTGCTGCCCTTCGCCTTGAAAACGGTGTTGAAAAAGGGACAAAACGGCTGTTTCGTGGTGTGACATCAACTGGCTGGGGGGTTTTGAGTTTTGTGTGAGCTTTGAACTGCCGTGTATGATGGCTGCTTGTTGGTGACACGTGTTGAAATACTGCTCCGACAGGTACATTCACCGGCCTCTGCTCCTGGAAGGGAGGAAGTTTGATGTCCGGTCCTACCTCCTCATTGCCTGCACAGCACCGTACGTGTTATTTTTTGCCCATGGTTACGTTCGGTTGACCTGCCTCAACTACGATGCTGCGTCTGATGATTTGACTGTTCATCTGACCAATCAGGTAAACTAAGGTTGCTTAGTTCAGAAGAAGGGGAGGGTGTGGGTCACAGAGACGGGAAGCAAAAAAGACTTTTGAAAGGCTCAAAATAAACGCCTCACGCATGAAAAATCCACGCGCCCAGGAAATGGACATGGGTTTATGGTCAGGCGCGGCAACAAGGCTGAACGGAACCAGTTCTGGATCCGGTTCTGTTCTCTGTCACGAACGAGTTCTCTGCTTAACTTTACACTTTCTTTCCTTGGACCTCTTTTTCCTGCCATTATTCTCTCATGTATCTGTAGACCAGAAGCTTCTTAGGGCAAGAAGCCTTTGATCGCACCTACCTAGCACAAAGGAGCCTTAACCTTGACTGAGGATTTTGCTGATCCTATTGTGCTTAAATACAATAGTCATAATGATGTAAGGTGCAGATATGTTCTGCAAGAGCCATTAAATCTCCATCTTGCTTGTCTTGCTTCTCAAATGAGAGCTCTAACAGAACAAGGCTGTTCTGGCTTATACCCCCATACAGCCCTTGTCGTACAAAATAGAAGCCTGCCTTGCTCAGATCTACCTGAGTTTTTACTTCAAACGAGGCCCTTCAGCAGTTAGAACTGGCCTTGATGAAAAAAGAATTAAAAGAATCAGAAGGAATAAAACAGTTCGCTTTTAAAGCCTTTCTCCCGCTGTGTTCCGAGAACTAGCAAAATCCGCGTGAGGAGGTATCAGGCAAGCCTGCTTCAGCTGCAGTTTTACAGTTCCTGTAGAAGTGCAGTTCAGGACAGCAGATTACAGCTGCTCCCTGCAATATATGCTATTATCAGTATGCCACTTGTTTTCCTGGAATAGTTTGTTTGCTCAGCTAGAGAGCTATCCACACGGGAATTCAGGTGCTTGGGTAGGATCCCATGGCACAAGTGGTATTAAACAAAGGACAGGTGTTTATTAGCAGAACATTAATTATCTGGGTTCCTGCTGGGAGGAGGAAAACGAAATTTACAGGAGCAGCTGGTAACGGGCCAGACGTCTTCAAATTACGGTTGATTCTGCTCCCATTCCCTTCCCACCCTTTCATCCCACCCGGAATCAGCCATTTTCTTACTGTATTTCCAAAAGACAAGAGGCAGCGGAGACAGCATCACTAACCACAAGCTTTGCAACCTCACAGTAACCGTACCACAGATGGAGTTACAGTCAAGCCCAGCTGTTTCACAGCGAAAAGGGCCTTGCCTTTCACTGAGCAGTGTAAATACCCCGTTATTGATAAACTCCAGCTGACAAAGGGATTAATGAGACAGTGGAAGAGAGAAGCCCTCACCTGGGTTTCCCCTGGGGATACGTCCATACATCTCTCTTAGATGTACTCTCTAGGAGAGTACTGGGCGGATAGACCCTGGAACCGGGTTTAGTCCAAAGAATAACATGACTATGACTTGAAAGCACCTCTCCCTGTCTGCCAGCCACTGGCCCAGACATATCATACATGCATAAACACACACACACACAGAGAAAACACTGCTTTGACAGAGACCTTGGTAGCTGTCCGTACAATGTCCATGTGGGTCAGGCACTCTTCTGCCCGTGGCAGTGTTGTACAACGGAGGTCGGCGTATTTACTCAGGTTGAGCTCTGCTAGTGAGGGGCTCTATTCCCTCCACCTCTATAACCTGATCCTGGGGTTCTTCCCAACTCCAGATGCTGGGAACAAATCAGGACGCCCCCCATGCAAGCTGGTTCGCAGTTACTCTTCACTGCCAGAAATCTAATCCTCCCTTTGCTCCGTTTCCCCACCCCTCAGTACATGCAGAAGAAGAACTCCCTGTACAGCCAGGTGAAAGATGAGACAGTTTGGCGGATGGAGCGCTTCAACAGCTACGTTAACGAGAAGTTCGGAGAAACCAATGGCCTCCCCAAAGACTGGGTTTTCACTGTGTTCACTGTGAGTGCAAGCTGGTGTACGGTGTGCTGGTCTGCCTAATTAGGGCAACAGGAATAGGGAGAAGACCCGTCCGAGCCCCCAGGGAAACACATACGCTGGGTGAGCAGGTATTGATGGTCCCGTGGTAACCACTTATCTGCAGATGCTAAACATGGACGTGAAGACACACGGAGTTCAGTCTTAATAAAACAGGCAAACTGCTGAGAAAGAGCGTGTGAATGTAAACACTAGCTATAAAAATGCTATTGTGGTCTTCACGTTCCTGGCCCAGTGCTGTGGTCCTGCATCAAAAAATGAAGTGCACATTAGAGAGCTCTCGAGCCTGACAGGTCTTAGCCTGAAAAGGGACGACACTTTCTGTGGTCTCTTTCCTGTCTGACTTGGTCTCACCCTTCACTTTCTGTCTGATTTTGCCGCACGAAAATCACATCAGGGCCTTAGATCTTCTCTCGTCGTGGAGAAGAGGTAAGAAGACTCAATGGGCTTGATTTCTTACCATCTTCCTGTCTCATGGAAGAAACAAAGTGAGGAAATCACCCGAGACTTCATTTCATCAGCCTGAGTCTAATGATGCGTCTGTTCTCTACATGATTTGTTGGGGCGAAACTGAAGCGGGCACAGGACACAGCTTTCTCCGGTTAATTTTGGAAATGCTGTAGTTTAAAGCCAAATGCAAAGAAAATTTAAAAGGTAAAAACTTTGCTAAGGTATGTTTTTGTTTAGAAAAACAGCTCAGAAGCAAATCTAGTTGAATTTGCCACGTTTCTCAGGGGATTGGAAACTTTTCAGCCAACTTTATAGTATCTTTCTTCATGCAGAAATTCCCCACCGTGCATTTCAACTACAAATGGAGTGAAACTTCGCATCACCTACTGCAAGCTGCTGTAACTCAGCAGGCTTCTTTAAAACACCACGATGTCCAGCACAGCTGTGAGGGAGTTGTGAGTCATCACTGTCAGAAATGGCTGTGTTCAGCTCACATCGAGGTACCTCCGTAGGAGTAAATGAAAGAACACCACTAAAAGTTCTGCAGACAGCTCCTTCTGAGTAAGGGCCAAGGGCCAAGATTCCTTCACGCGCTACCAGAGTCTGGAGAACCAAGTTGAAGAGGGGGTTTCAATCAACTCAAAGTGGACAGACGTATGGTCTGCAAAATGCAACAACCAATTCCAAGTCTAGAGAGGAGCTCTGCTGAAGGCAGAGGAATAAAAACCGTCCCTAAACCAAGAGGACACCGATGCCTTACAGTGACTCCTATGCCCTTGGCATTCACGACGACCAGTTACAACCGTTCCCTGTCTTCTGTTTCAGAAAAGGATGCAGCAGATCATGTTGCAGTGCTTCCTGGCAGCCAAGCACAAACTGAACCGCAAACTGGGCTACTTTGATCTCATCGGCTGTGACTTTTTAATTGATGAAAACTTCAAGGTATGAATACAATATTGTTAAATACTATCGGCCAGATGTCTAATGCCCGCAGCATAGCACGTTTGACACAGGCTCCGGTGCTAGGAATTGAATAGATCAGTCCGTCAGTCAGCTATGGGAGTACAGGATTCATTTTTTTCTCCAGTTCCATTGCCAGCGTGAAGACATGGCACCGGTGTTGCCTGCACATGTACTGCACAGAGAAGCCCTGGCATTAATGGCTCAGGATGGGAAGAAAAGTGCTTACTGCGGCTGAAACGGTTCTGTGCAGAATTTTCAGAGGGAAGCGGAGTTCATAGTGAAAAGCATCAGAATTTTAATGCTCACTAGGTTTTTTCTTTCTCCAGAAACCAAACGTGCCAGATGATCAGCCAGCGTAAATCAGTGTGCAGCGCCTCTAACATCACACGAGGTATACTGATTTACACTAGCTGAGTATCCATCAAAGGCAACGAGGAACTCGCACTCGCCTTACCCATGAATCAGTCACTATTGATTCAGATGTCAGCATCGGCATCTCCGTGCTCGCTGTAGGTTCACCGTTTAGCAATAGGTCAGCCCACTGAGTCCATAAAATCTGCTAGAATTACAACTCAAACTTGTAAAGAGTGAATGAAACACAGACAAGAAGAGCCAGAAGAAAGGGAAAGGGAAATGTTAAATACAGCGATTGAGGTGCTTTCAATGCAGCACGGTCCTTCAAAACCACCTGGCCTAAACATAACAGAAAGCCATCTGGCAGATTCTGCTGTTGTTAAAGCAGAAAGGAACTCAAACATATTCCAGTGAAGGGCAGTGGGAACAGCAAATCCTATGAAAGAATGGAATTAATTTATGCAGCAGTGGGTAAGGCACCCGAACAATAGACTCCTTTGTGCAGGAAGTCAATGGCAAGGGAGAGTAAATGGCAAAGACACAGAAACTGGTGCTTCTCAAATTTCAGTGGGAATTGTCTTTTGCAACGTTGGCATGCAAAGCCCTGGCTGTGTAAACTTTAAGCAGAATAGAAGATCCAGTATCACTCTATTGTGGCAACTCCTACTTGGCTAGTCAAAAACTTCGGCTTTTAAAGCCCATTACGCCCCCTCGCATTTTACGTATGCAGGGATAAACAAAATCTGTTCCTTGACAAGCATTATCCATAAGAACGATGAGGATTTCTGGACACTTTGGGGTGGCAGAAACTGGAACTTCCCTTCGAGAGAGGGTAATGTGGAAATTTTGGCGTTTATTTAGCACAGGCTTGTCCATGTTTTCTTGCCCCCGATGAGGAGCAACAAACCTATTTTTTTTATTGATGCGCTGCTGCATCAAGAGACACCCGTACACGCGCTGCAGAGGCAGCGTACAACAGCTGGACGCAGCTCTGACAGCTTCAGCCCGCAGTTAACGCTGCTCGGCGCAGCAAACTCCCAGCGTTCTGCAGGCTGACATTACAATTCCTGGTCTGACGTCCTGTCCTCTCCACCTGGAATACACAACGGCCTTATTCTCCCTGTCATCCTATTTCATGACACGTGCAGAATCTGCTTTGTGCTGATTTTACGTGGTCTTACGTGTTCAGTGCTATAGCTCATCACGCCTTCCCCTCTTCCTTATTTGTCTGAGATATAAATGCCGCCAGCATAATTCCTAATAATTCTTGAAGGCCCTGCAGCATCCCGATTCAGTCTTTGGAAGGTGTTTTTCCTGCCTCAGAGTTCTTAGAAACACAGACTACGAAAGCAGGGCCTGCTGAGAAACCACAACTTTCTGTAGAGATTTGCATGTTTATATGAAAGCTGAGAAAGGAATTAAGTCCTTTAGGAGGAGAGGGAGCAAAAGTGATGGATGTGGTTTTGCTGTTGTTGGCTTTTTTCCGACTGTTTTGTGCAGCTTCCTTGTGCGGCGCTGCAAATGCCTAAGTCACTACACAGCTTAGGACAGTGTCATCTAAATGCCCAAGGAACCTGTTTTCAGAAAGCATTGCATCAGCCGCACAAAAGGGCTTCTCTCCAGAGGTGTGCTCGGCAGACAGATGTGTAAAAAAAAAAAAAAAGCGCCATAAAGGGATTGAGCTATCTATCAGTAGGCAACAGACTGAACACAGATAAGCCGTTTGCCGATTTGTGATAGATGTACGTGTACATAAATGAAGATAACACTCAAATCTCTAGTTAAAGCAGGGACGGTGCCTTTGATTTGAATGGCGTAGCTTTTCATTCACCCCAGGAGTACGAGGTACCTCACGGATACTGTAATCTTGGTTGTGCCCACCCCAGGTCACGATGATAAAAAAATCTGATAAAAGCTTGTAAAGACAGTGGCAAACAGAACCCCACCACCTTAGCCTCTGGTCCCCACTATTGCTAAGCGGGTCCCTTTCTGGGTCGGCAACATCTGAGTAGCCCTTCCAGTGCTTGGTTTGTGACTGTGCACGTGGCTTCAGCTACGTCCACCCAGAATACAGATGAAGTTATTTTATTCCTATTCTGACTGGTATTTCAGTGGTGCTTAAAGCTCCGACCAGAGGTCAGGCTTCCTGGACACCTGCTGCTAGAGAAATGCAGTACAAGACAGCCCTGCTGCAGATAGCTTTGGGCTTTGAAGCGTGTTACAGCCATCCTCTCCAAGAACAAGTTCGATGGAGAGAGGTGTATACGTCCCATTCAGTCTTGGCTATCGCGTCACTTGGAGCCTCCGGGAGCGTGGGCCGATGCCCTCTCCCTCTCTGAGACCCCAGCAGGGTGTTTAGCTTCCACCCAGCGAGCTCCAGCAAAGACCCACACAATTAAATAACCTAAATGTTTTTTGATGAGAAACGGAACAGAACTCTGGCTCAACCGTGCATTTCCTGCACACCAAAAGGTCTTTGCTCTGCCCATGTTGGCAGGGAAAGGACCCCCGAGACAGGTCTGACGCTGTCTGTTAGCCACTGTGTCAACACGCGACAGAGCCTGGTCTCAGCATCCGATGCTCCTTTGAAAGACATTGAACTGCTGCTGTAAGCGTGGTTCTACAGCAAGGAGACTACAGGAGTGACCAAACGGGATGACGATAAAAAGGATTCAGCAGATGCTACCGCTGCATCTAGCACTACACAAGGAACAATAAAGGAGACCTCAGATCCTGGTGTAATGCAGGATCTGGCTGCAGCCGGCACGCTGTTCAAGAACCTACGGACAAATCCTACTATTTAAAGTTTTTAAGCCTACCTGCGGTGTCCGACAGGGCAAGTTGAAGATGTGACAGAACGTGGAGTTGTACTGGGAGGCTGCAGGGAGCCGTAACCGCTTCATCCCGGAGAAACAGCCAGAGCAGCGCTTCTGACCAAAGCCACAGGGCACTCATTGCTGCTCTCATCACTCGAAAAGCCTAAAGAAAAAGGACAGTCCATGGTTAGGAGGTTGAGGACAGACATTCTGGGGTTTGATTTCCTTTCTTTGCCATCTGTTTGCTAGGAAATTTTGAGCAACGCACGCGCATGCCAGATGAAAGGAGAAGCACAGGAATTGAATTCGACATTAAACTCCCATTAAAGTTACGGATAGTCACACAGATATGGTGAATCTTGGCCTCACTCGCTCTGCTTTTCCTGAAATAGCAAAAAGGGCATTTATTAACTTGGCCTGGTTGTTGAGAGCTAAGAGCATTTAGACAGTTAAGAGACATTCAGACAGTACAATAACGTAGAAGACGAACAGCATCACAGATGTCACCGAGGACTTTCTTCCTCCTGTTTGTCAGTTTTATTTGTTTCGAAGGAGAAGAAACCAAAACCTAATCAAGACAATTATGAAGGTTCATTGAGTTTGTCTGTCGGCACAAAACCTTAGGAACTTGTAATAGGAAAAAGAGCACTTACTCAGAATGTTTGCCAAGAAAAATGTGTGTGACTTAGGTGCCCTCTGTCGGCATCAGCAAAGCAGGTTTTTTGAGCAGCTATTTCAGTTCTCCTCCGGAAAAAAAAACCAGACTGCCCTCACTTACCAGTATTCTAATTTGTTTAACAAAGTATTTGAAAGAAGTGAAAATTATTGTTGTATTTAATTCTCAGCAAAATAAAGTGCCAAAGTGAAGGCTGTCATGTTGCCAAAACCTACCGAACAGGCTCCATTTCACGGGTACCTGCAGGCAAATTCACTGCTGCTTCAGAAACAAACAAAAAAACCCCCATTTTAAATTATCCTTTAAAATGAATTAAAAGGGAGAAAAATTGTTCTGGGGCTGTTACATGATTAAATATCCTTCCTTACAAAACACTGAATAGTTCCTCCACGTGTTACGTACGAGGGGCAGCACCACACGGCGGAGACGGGAAGCGAGCAGATGAGTTTCTCTCACTATCAGGAAAAGAAATAGTAAACAGAATTACAGCCAAGTCAATGGTTTGGTTTCACACAGATTTGTAACGGGGCCATCACATTCTGTGGCTTGTAACTTCAGACCTTGCCATTTCGAAGGGGAATGGAGATGACACCAGTACAGATATGTAAAAGCAGTGCCTTACACGGCTTCTACCTGAAACGAAAGCTCGCCCAGGAAATCAAGGCCAAGGGCTATGTTTGCTTGGGTTTGACCCCATGTCCACCTCAAATCAAAGCGATTCCTAGATTCCTTATAACTTTAGTTCACGGTATCAAAAAAACTCGACTAGAAACTGTTATGGAAACTGGTGTGTCAAGAAACACAGAGCCTTTACTCACCTACAGAGCCTTTACACACCTATAGAGCAAGAGTTAATCTAAAGAGCATCCGCTGGAGGCACAAAATAATGTGTAGTGTCGTGCTCAAGTAAGTAAATGTATGCAAGAAGGGATTTTGTTTAATTCATCCAGTCCTTATGAAAATTCTCTCCTGCCTGCATTCTGCGTTCTGGGGTTTTGTAAGGACTTCTGTCTCGCAAGGTGTTCACCAAGCCAGCAACTGCTCTCACTCTAACAAGATCCAGCCTAGTTTCCTGACTGGCATTCATCTGTCCTAGATCTGGCTTCTGGAGATGAATGCAAACCCAGCACTGCATACCGACTGCGAAGCCTTGAGAGACGTCATCCCGAACATAGTCTCCGAGAGTCTTGGTAAGTGAACAAGTGACAGGGTGGCCGGAAGCAGATAATCATAGCACTTCGATGCTTGTCAGAGGAAAGACTCCTGTTTATATCAGCTGTAGGTCCAGAACAGTCTTTGAATAAAGGTATCTCACCGCTGAGTTTATACACAATTTACAAAATTCAGAATCCATGCAGACCTAGAAAAGCTATGGTATTTTTAGCCACGCACCATTTAGCCATCGGAAAGAAATAAGTGGTTAATTTTTCTTTTAGTTAGAATTATTTTTACAAATGTTTTCTTATATATTTATGTACAAAAGGCATTTTAATACATTACATTTTAATACAAAAGGCATCNTCTAAAGAGCATCCGCTGGAGGCACAAAATAATGTGTAGTGTCGTGCTCAAGTAAGTAAATGTATGCAAGAAGGGATTTTGTTTAATTCATCCAGTCCTTATGAAAATTCTCTCCTGCCTGCATTCTGCGTTCTGGGGTTTTGTAAGGACTTCTGTCTCGCAAGGTGTTCACCAAGCCAGCAACTGCTCTCACTCTAACAAGATCCAGCCTAGTTTCCTGACTGGCATTCATCTGTCCTAGATCTGGCTTCTGGAGATGAATGCAAACCCAGCACTGCATACCGACTGCGAAGCCTTGAGAGACGTCATCCCGAACATAGTCTCCGAGAGTCTTGGTAAGTGAACAAGTGACAGGGTGGCCGGAAGCAGATAATCATAGCACTTCGATGCTTGTCAGAGGAAAGACTCCTGTTTATATCAGCTGTAGGTCCAGAACAGTCTTTGAATAAAGGTATCTCACCGCTGAGTTTATACACAATTTACAAAATTCAGAATCCATGCAGACCTAGAAAAGCTATGGTATTTTTAGCCACGCACCATTTAGCCATCGGAAAGAAATAAGTGGTTAATTTTTCTTTTAGTTAGAATTATTTTTACAAATGTTTTCTTATATATTTATGTACAAAAGGCATTTTAATACATTACATTTTAATACAAAAGGCATCTTACTACATTACCCTACAAACTGCACCTCCACTTTTTTCTCACGCCCTGCTGTTCTGAACGTGCAGGAATTTAAGTTGCTTTGTGCTCTCTGCCTTACACAGCCGTGGCAGTGCTTAAATGCCAGTGTACCCCACGGTACCTCACGAATATAGCCGGCAACTGTGATGTGAACTACACAAAGACTGAAAAAACCTTTATGCAGTCTGGTATACATCAGCTGGAACTGGCCCTCCCTGGCGGACCAAAATCTCTTTCACCCCTGATTTTCTGTGATATTGCTGTATGTGTAAGAGGTAGTAAAGGGAGAGTCTACATCTGCATGAAGGGTATTAGCAATGGCCTACTCATGCTTACTTTCATAGCTACAGTGACCTTCCTGTGCGTCTGTACGTTTATTTTGGGGTGTATTCATACTCTGTATTGCATTGTAAGCAGTTTTACAACATTTTCCCCACCAATTTCCTAAAATGGTTCCAGCGGGGCTGAAGTGAATGCAAGAAAAGTGTGGTAGGTTTTTTTTCTTTTCAATTGTCTTACTAGTTATAGTCCACAGAGGCCACAGATCACAGGTTGGAAACCACTTCCGCTCCCCGTCCGTCATCCTTCCCCCGCACACAGCTGCTTTGTGCATACAGATGACAGCTTGGCTGTATTTTAGCGCTGGAGTGTTGAGACCATCTCATAACTGCGTCTTCTTCTCCAGATTTGGTTCTCGAGGTTTTCAACAACCGCCTCAAAGGCCGGAGCATTTTGCCTTTAGAGAAACTCTGCCATTTTGTGCTTCTCTATCATGAAGATGCTGCATACCTTGGCCAGAAGCAACGCCAGAAGCTCAAAACTGGCCTGTACACAGGCCGGTATCTGCAGCCACACGCAGACAATACCAGCCACTTAGGTCAGAGCCCTGCCAAAGTGCAGAAGAACTCTTCCAAGGAGCTTCGTTGCTCTAGAAAAAAAGGTTGCCTTGTTGCCCAGAAAGCATTGCCGGCACCAAACTGTCGTGACTAAACGGCGCGTGCAGCTCTTCGACCATCGCGGAAAACCCCTCTGAGGCCCTACAGGGTGAGAAGGCTTTCACAAGGTCAGAAGACATAAAAAGAAAATAAAAGCTAAACTTGTATGTGCTGTGCATGTCCAGCTCTTTTTCACCTTACATAAACAAATAGGTGTCAACCTCAACCGGAAAAACGCTAACTATGTCTGTAAGTACTTAGTTCTTCTGTGGAAAGCAATACTTCAACTAGCCAGACAGAAATTATAGGAAAGTTACAGAAAATTAGACAACTGTCAGCACATTAAATCTCATCCCTTCTAGAACCCAATGTTGATCTGACCAGTGCAATCCAGAAACGGGCCAAACTTTTTACATACAAAGCCCTTACACAAACAGGCAGGGAGAGAAACTGCAAAGACTAAACCTAAGGCTTAAGAGCGGAAATCCCCCAGTTGGTCCCATCGTTTGTGCTGTATGCCCAGCTCCCTCGCTCGAGAGGCCCTCTGCGCCATGCACATTTAACCTTGTTATATTAAGATTCTCTTTTTCATTTGGTTGAGGTGACAGCCAAGCAGCAGCACACGCTTCTCGTATCAGGCCATCATCTTAGCAGGAAACAATGACGCTTGGGGGACCAAAGAGATGGGGAGGAAGGGAGAGAGGTTCAAAACCAACAGGAAATGCTTTTACATGTCAGACGTTGCTGCTTCTAACTCAAGAGGAATCTAAATGAACAGTAAGTTGAAGGGTACATGCGTGTTTCCTTCCTCTCCTGTGCTTACGCTAATTGACCGTAGCTCAGGCACGTTCATGTGATTCTGTGACCGCAGCATCAGTTTGAAGCAAGCGTCCGTGGACGGGGGAGCCAGTGACCGAGCATGGGATGCTGCAGCCTGAGTGCCACGCAGGCTGGGTCTGCAGGAACCGGCCAGGATGAAGCGGAGCTACTGAAGACAGGCGGGATCAGGTAGGCAGCAATTTTGGGGGCACGGGAAAAAAGCCAAACAGCTGCACCCAAACAGAAAGACATTTGGTGCTTGAGACTGAAATTCAGTGGCTGTATTTGCTTTCCAAATAGGCCTCCCTTGAAGGAAAAGCTTTCTCTTCTTCCCTTTTTCTAGCCAGAATTTACTAACGCTAAGTATCAGATTTGTCTGATCTTCTAACTAGAGCCTGCTTACTTCTCCTCAGTATGTCGCCCCAGGTGTCACAGTCTTTTAAGAGAGAGGGTCAGCATTTGGGAAACTGAAGGTGGAAGCATTGCTTCCTGCCACGGATGTAACTCTCTGTTTTGGGTGGGCGATCGCAACTAACTCCTGCGGCTCTGGCAAGCGCTGCTCATGTTTTGTCAGAAATGGATNCAGTATGTCCCCCCAGGTGTCACAGTCTTTTAAGAGAGAGGGTCAGCATTTGGGAAACTGAAGGTGGAAGCATTGCTTCCTGCCACGGATGTAACTCTCTGTTTTGGGTGGGCGATCGCAACTAACTCCTGCGGCTCTGGCAAGCGCTGCTCATGTTTTGTCAGAAATGGATGTTTTCAATCAGACTCTCACATGCCAGAGACAGATCAGAGGCCTGAAAAGAAGCTCAGGAGGCCTTCAGTCCTGCTTCCACCTCTGGAGCGGCCTCAGCTCTTCCTAAATCTTGCTTGACAGACGCTTGTCTAACCTGTCCTGGAAAACCTCCAGTGATGAAGGTTCTGCAATGTCCCAGGCAAGCCACTGTTTCTTCCTAATAGCTAACCTTTAATGCAGGTAAGGCCGTTGTCTCTATCTTATGCACCTCAGACAAAAAAAAACCCTTGTTCCCCTCCCCTTTCTAGTGATCTTTTACATATATGAAGTCTCTTACCATACCACCTCAGTATTCTTTACTTTAGGCCAAGTGTTGAGCTGCATTATACATTTTCTTCCGTAATTTCACCATATTCCAAGAAACAGTTATTCCTTCCTTGTCCATTAAGGCAGGCACACCGAGAGCGCCTTCATCATCCCTACACTCTTCTGTGTAATGCCAGTAGAAAAGTAGGAGTCTTAAGTGCTTTATTGAATTTAGGACCTAGTCTCTACTTCATGTGAGGCGCCATTTAGTGGTACGTTCCCCAAAAGTTCAGGTGTGTTATTCCTTGCCATGCTTGCTTTCTGATTCTGCGTCTGCTGCATTTTTTTTCCTAGAGTTCACCGAGCTGTTACCACCCAATATTCCTGTTGAAAATAGCACATTCTAAAATACATCGCATTTATGCCAGAAATCCATAAATTTGTCTGCTCACTGATCTCTTTTTAAAATGTAACACATATTAGTGCTTTTCTATATCTTTCCATATTCTCTTCCATTTCAGAACGTGGTCGAACTCGGAAGGCCACAGTGAGGCATCCCTCCATCCTAAGGACCTTGCAATGCCAGCAGAAACAGAAGATGTGAGTATGAGCAGGGTCATGCAAGTAAAGGTTTGTATGTAGAATCAAAGAAGAAATCACAGGCGTGTTTCTCTCACCTACCGTGGCATTATCCTGATGCAGTTTCCCATTACAGTAAAGTGCCAGAGACTGTGACATGCCTTCTGTTTTGAGAGCAAGTAACCAGCACTTCTCTCTGTTTTGAGGCCCAAGTATAGGTTTTCGGCTTTTGTCCTACAAATTCACACGCAAGAAAGTTCGTCATCACAAGTCAGCTTTGGGTTTTTTTCCTGGGACCGTGTTTTATCACCATTGTTGAGAGAAGATGCTCAGAGGGCGAGGAAGCGATTTATGCAAATTTACATCCGGGGCCAACATCCAAATGTCCCACTGTCTGGGCTGCAAAACCACCCTTTCTCTCTTTCAGCTGATGTTATAAATCATTATTGTTTGGCTTTCGCTTCCATTTTTCCACCTCTAATTGTCTTACTTTACAGGATGCTCCTGGTAAGATTACAAGAAGAAATGCGTGCTAACGTTTGTTGTTTCAGACAGAAGTGCTGTGGGGAAAAACCCGGGAGGAACTAGTGAACTTGTTGATCACGCAGCCTATCAGCGGCTGGGAAGGGATGAGCATCCACTCACTTGGGGAAATAATTTGGTCCTCCCTGGTTTTTCTGAGAAGTTATTACATGGAGGTAATCATCTTCTTACTACAACCATTGAGTAATATGCAAGGGATAAGGTGGTAAAATTGCAAGGGATAAGGTGGGGGTAAATTTGGATTTCAGACATCCTGTCCGAATTACTGTCAAATCTCAGGGCTTGACTAAAGCTACAATTTGTCCTGACCTTTGTTTTCGAGAGTTAATGCCAATGTCTTCAACTTTTTCCACCACTGCCAGTAAAAGCTGAATGGATTTCATAGCCACTCCTCTGAGCAGCATGAATCCTTTCATTCGCTCCCCGGGGAAACAAAAATGTCCCTTTTGTCAGAAGTTTCTTGTATTCTTTTCCCCAAAGATATAAGGACTGGTTATTACGGTTGCAAATTTGTATGTGTCACAATCGAGCCCTCTCTACAGGTACTGGAGGTGACTGATAAAACTAATGCAGCGTGATTGCCCTTACCCTGGTTTCGATGAGGTCAGAAGGGGGAACTGAGATCTATTCTAACTTTGTCACGGATGCACATCCCTTTAACCGCACATCGCTGTTTATCTGGCTGTATACACATGAGTAAAACCTCCCTGTCTCACAGGAATGCCGTGGTCTAGCTTACTAGTGCTCAGAGAGCACACGGTGACCGTTCAAGGAAAGATACAAAATCTCCAAAGTACTGACATAAAGCTTCAGTCAAGCTGTGACCTAGTGCAAGACAGTCCAGCAGCTAAGCACTGCATGGTTCCTAGTTACCAACCGGTCACCAAGCACGACAGCCTGTCAGCACGTAAAGATGCACTCAGTACTGCATTAGCAGGAAGGAAGGGAAGGTGAAGAGCTTTGAAGAAATATGACTTCCTTTTTTTAAAAAACAATTTGGGAACATTTTGGAGGAAAGACATAATCGATCTTATTTCAACAGGAGATGTGTGAATGCTACATTGTGCTGTCCTCCTTCCACCTGCTGATTCTTTCAGTGGATCGTACAAAGAAGGCATTTGTTTATGAGGTAAAGCAGAAGAATCCTTCTGTGCCCGTCGTACCCATGCTTATATTCAAGATTTCCCAGATACCTGTTTGCTCATAGCTCTAGCATGTACATGGCAAAGAGTACCTGCCCTTGGTGCCCTGCCAGGAGGAAGGCTCACGACGGAGCAAAAGCGTGCCAGTCCCATCAGCCAAGACAGCGACACTTCACTGAGTTCAGTGGAGCTCTGGCATGTTTCCTAGCACAGTAGCTCACGATTCTCCATTTTTCAGCTTATTTGAATGGGGAAGTGAGTCTGCACCAGGGACTGAAGAGGAAGCACCAGTTTCTATTTATATGCCCAGTCCTAGGATCTACAACGGTAGCTGGCCTCTTACCACTTGATTTGTTTACCCAGGGAGACAGACTGCAACTCTGCACAAGTGAGCTAAGTGAACAAGGCACCAATCAGGAGGCATCGAAAGAAAGTCACACGAACACGAGAATACAGGAGATAGAGTTAGCGAAGGTGTATCGGTGGGGCAGACGTGGCGTACCAAGGACAGACATGCCCAGGACAGCTGCCTTCAGCACCACAGTGTCACCTCATGCCTGCCTCTGGCATACGCCCGTGGCTCCTAAATAGGAGGAAAACAGAGCCAAACTAGGAAACTTTGTAACTACCGAAAGGAGGTCACTGATCTGTGTAACACTGGAGTGAATAACAAAAAAATCTAAGTTCCTCCATCAGTCAAGATTGGTGGCATAAGAGGACAGAGAAAAGAAATAATCAGTTTATGAAATACAGGATCTAAAATGCAAACTAGAGCCTCTTTGTCCTGAACAGGAGCGTAGTCTTCTAGCATGGTCTGGGGCACAGAGCAGGCATTAAAGAGGGGGAGGCTGCAAGGCAGATGAAATTCCATCTAGTTCATACAAAGTACTTCTCAACATCAGCCTTGGTCTATTAGTCGAGCTCACCTCAGAGCACTTTATGATAGAGGACGGTCGTTTTACAGGTAGGGAAACATGAACGAACCCTGATTTCCTGTGTCTTCAGACAATGAGCTGGATGCCATCCCGCATAGACTTCCATAAGATCAAAGGTTTGAAGGACGGGAAGTTCTTCTTAAGCCTACCTTACAGAAAAGCATTCCTCTGTACATCAGAGGGACCGCAGTGGGACACAGAGAAGTTGTTGTTACGAACCAATTTCTAACACAATTCCCTACCATGCCAGGGTCTCCTTCCTCTTGCTGGGATGCATCTGAGAGAGACTGCGATCAGCCACACATTTGAAATTTCTGGTAAGCCTGTTCCGCAGCTCCTGAAGGGGCCTGTGATAGTCACAAAGCAGTGATATCCGTGCTCTAGCCTTCAAGGACTTGCCTACGCGGCTAGAAGATGGAGGGGTTATGCAGCCATGCAGAAGACTACTGACGAAGGGACATGCCTCCTCTCCGATATTCAGCCATGCTGGAGAATGTGCCATGCCTTTCTGGACTGGACTCTCACATGCAGCATATGCTGTAGTTGCACAGAGGGACGAGACATAGCTAGATGGAGGGAATTCGGGATCTTACTTTTTACAGGTAGACCCAACTGCTGCACAGCCTTAAACCAGAAATGCCTTAGGGTTAACTAGAATTCCTCACAAGCAAGGCAATATAAATTATAGATTCCCCTTTACTCTAATTTTGTACTTAAACTAAACAGGAGGCAAATGCTGATGTCTGCCTTTAGAACACGGAAGGTACCTAATTGTCCCTGTGCCAACCTAGTATCTGCCATCAAGAACAATCCAAGACAGACGTGAGCTTGTTTCACCACAGCTATCAAAGCACAGGTGGAACGTGGCTGCAGAGGTAGTGCCTGAGAGCGCGCAGGGGCAGCGCACGGAATTCACCCTCTGGCCTCAAAGGCAGAGGGCAACGTCCTTCCTCAGACCCAGGGGTTGTACGTGTCTTTGCACAGGGTCCATGGCAGAATCCAGGCTCATTTGCTGCCAGAATTCAGCTGACTTCAACATGTGGATTCAACACCTCCAGCACCAAATCAGGACGGCAAACGCCCACTGCCCAGTCAGTCCCAACAATAATATCCCTTTTCTGGTGAGTCAACGCAGAAGAGATGTAAAGGGAATGGGAGGAAAACAGCGAACAGTGGCAGCTTTGAAAGTGGACAGGGTTTGTCAGGGATTTGTAGAACACAGGCTGGAAATGAGCGGTAGCGTTACTTGAGGATGCTGCTCCAGGCTACGGCAAGTAAATGTGCTACACGCAAATTTGCAACTGCTACTCTATGCTCATGAGAGATTTTAGAAAAAATACTGATCTCGGACCCAGCTACTACACTAGTAAAATAAAAATTACATTTCCTCTTAGTTACAGACGCGAAATAAAGACTTTTTAGTACACGCTGCCTGTCGCACAAGCGACGCACGCTGCACGCTGCGGCAGCCACAAGGGTCACAAGATGGCAGGATTGCTCTGCCACCGAAAACACCCACACAGCTCTGGGTTTTCCTGGGGGATTCGCACACAGCAAGGCAACCAGGCGTCCTAAAGCTGCTGCCCATGTCGTGGTACGCTCAGATTCCCAAAGGGTAAGAGTCAACTGGAAAGCCAGCTTGTCTTTCCCCACCTCCCTAGTGGTATTTGCTAACAGTTCTGCTAAGGTTTCCCCTTTCTTGAACACCCACTCTGCCGTCCTTGATGTCTAGCGTGGCACAGACTGTACCTCAGTTGTGTCTTAACAGCACGCTTGTCTTCATTTTGGGGGGTGAAAGTGCAACCCAGCCCACTCATCCTTAAGAGCCGCTGATTTCTGATGTTGCCTGCGGTTCACACAATTGTTTGTAGCTAATGGATACAAGCTAGTTTTACAGTAGTTAGCCCAGGGGGTCGGTCCTGCTTTAAGGATCGAATATAGATTACAGAAATCCATCCAGGGCTCAGCATAGCCGTGCATAGTGTGAGCCCATGTCGAACTCCGCTCCCCTGTTAGCTGGACAGCCTCACTTGGAAGGAAAATGAAAATATCCCCCAATAAAAGGACTTGAACGCCAAGCTCAAAGTGTTTTGAACTAAGACGAAAATCTAATCCAAACCAAACTAGTGTCTCAAACAACCTCTTCTGAGAGGGAGAAGGAAAATGAAACCTTTACTTTCAATAGCTGTTTGGTTGTCTCGGCTGCTGCTCCTGAAACCACCGTTCACACGATTTTGTTCAAGTAGGTAGGAAACCTACAGCAAACTAGGAACTTCAGCACAGGTTTCCCAGTTTCCAAGCACGAGTTTACCAAGTTTACCAAGCTGCTAAATACCTTTCTTTTACCATCCTATAACATCATACTTCTACTGTTATCTTTTTGCTCTGTCTCAAAAAAAAAAAAAAAAAAGGTGCCATGTGATGAACAGTGGAAGAAAAGGGAGCTGACGAGACATCTGTTGTGCAACACCATTCTGAAGTGGGAAGGAAAACCTATTCAGCATCTGGGAAGGATACAGTATTTGACCATGGTGCAAGCGGCTAGTGGCTGCATGGGGGTAATGTACAACGCATACCATGCCGACATGTGGGTGGCTTTAGGAAGACTGGAACCAGTAAAAGCTTAGGCTCACGTGGAACCGATGCTCAGAGAAAAGAAAAATAAATAATAAGGCTAATTATATCAAAGTCCCACAGTATTAAAGAGATAAAAGGAAATGTAGTTGTATTTCTGAAAGCTGCTCCTGACAATGAGTCCAAATAGTTGCGCTCAGTTTCCAAGGGAGTAGAGGTGGCAGGGGTAGTCCACCCCTTTCCAATCACACAGCAAGATCAACATTTTCTAAGTGGTTCCTTGCAGATATGTGCCTGGCCCGTTCTTAAAGAACCTCACCACTTTGTGATATCCTATCAGCTTTCTAAGCAACGAATATCCAACCTGAACGAGAAATACAAAGAATAGCATCCGTGGCTGGCACAGGAGCGACTGGGTGCTGCAGACAGTTCCGAGTCTTGGTGCATTGCCATAGTCATTAAACTTCGTATTCTACCTTTGACTGAGTGGAAGTTACCGAGCGTTTTTGCTGTCTCTAAGATGTCTCTTTTCCACAGGACTCCGAGGAAAGACTGCTGATTCTGTTTCCAGAAGATCTGCTTTTCCTCTCTGTGGATAAGGACAGAACTGTATTCACATACAAGGTAACAGAGGAAATACTGGAAATGATCAAGTAAGTGAAAAACTAGAAGGAGCTG
Organism: Steatornis caripensis; assembly: GCA_013398225.1. Taxonomy (NCBI): domain Eukaryota; kingdom Metazoa; phylum Chordata; class Aves; order Caprimulgiformes; family Steatornithidae; genus Steatornis; species Steatornis caripensis. Next base: position 65,908 of record VZSC01017259.1, read on the forward strand.
GAGCTAGTGAGCTGCACTGGGTGATAGAAATGCCTGAATAGCAAGGAGAAAAGGGAGGAACTGAAGGAAAAGGACCTTTTTTCTTTTATTCTTTGAAGGGAAAACTCCCGGTAACTGGAATCCAGGCAAAGGAGAAATCCGCTGTGCTGGGGAGATTACAGTTCGAAATTACAGGTATGTCATTGCAAAAGGAAGATGAGAGCAATGAAACACGGAAGGTTCTGTCTGAACACAAGAAAACAGTTTTTTCGCTGTGAGGCTGACCGAGCACTGGGAGAGCTGCTCAGAGAGGTTGGGCAACCATGCAGATACTCAAAAGCTGTCTGGACATGGTCCTGGGGAACCGGCTGCGGGCGGCCCCGCTTGAGCAGGAGGGCCGAACCAGGTGACCTTCAGAAGTGCCTTCCAACCTCAACCGTTTTGTGATTCTGATGAGAAATCGAGAAACGCTGGTGCTCAGGCGTGCCTTGCGGATGGGTCATCTTGTGAAGTTGTCTTCCCACGAGGGATAGTCCCTGTGACTTTCCTTGCTATAGGGTAATAAACCGTGTGCCATGGCAAACTTTGCACACTTTTCCATCACCAAACCCTTCCCTGCTAATGTCTTGCAGGAAGCCTGACAGAACCAATCCTTATCACCTGTTCCACAGCAGAGGATTATGAAAAATGCCTCTTCTACCTACAGAAGGTATTTTTCAGAGGACTTTACTGCAGCAATATCTCTTTTCAAGCTTGGGATTTTCCCAGCCATAGATTCATCTAAGATCTATCATCCTTCCAACTTTTCTTCTTCTTTTCCACACAAGACTCACCTGAGTAGGGAGTTGTCTTCAAGCCGATCTTTCTCCTGGCAAGACTCATCCATTTGGCCAGTAAAGTATCAGTAGGTATTCTAAAAAAACACTCCGTAAGCAGGGGTTGAATTTGAGTCCTCTTAGGCAAAACATCTACCTACTCTAGGAGTGAAAGACTGATACCTAAGCACTCACCTTGCACTGATTTCAACGAAAATTACATACTGAAATAAGCAGAACTACTGAGGGGAGGAGGCAGGCCATCGGACTCTCTCTCATGAAGCTAGAAAGATGCATTATGGCACACTACCTCTTAAAATACCCAGGATTGCCCTACCAGCTTATGACCTGGTTGCCTGGAAGTTATACCCATGTAAACAGGAGTTAGTTCCAAGTAGGTCGTTCAAAATAGGACCTTATGTAAGTTCTAGTTTTCAGAGTAAAAAATTCTTTGTTGGCCAGCACATACAGCACACACTACGCAGTGGATAACCTTATCTGGGCTCACATGAGGGAAAGGTGAATGAGGAGCGGATGTTTTAAAAGCAGAGGAGATGTTGAGCTCTGGGTATTTATTAATTAATATGGCTATTCTATAGTTGAGCAAGGCTATGTTTATCTAGTGCGTAAATTCTCGGTAGAGTTTGGATATTCACATGCTGAAAATATGTTCCAGCCAGAGAAAATCCTTGATCCTCTGACTCTCCAGCCACCACCAATCATCCCTAAGAAATCCCGGCAACACCAATAGGACATTAAGTGTGCAGTGACAAGAAGAAGGTATGTTGAAGACGATCCCAACAGAAAGTGAAGAAGCTGCAAGAATGAGTAAGAACAGACTGGAAATTGGAAACCAAGCATCTTTCAGACTGAGAAGTGACTAAGAGTCTACACACAAACTATTCTCCACTGGCTGCTGTTCTGAATGAACCGTTGCAATCAATGCAGGATGTTGTGATTCTGATCTCAGCTGTACATATGCCTCGAGGAGAAATCTTCCCCAATTTCCTTACTATATTTATTGCCTGATTCTTATCAGAAAAAACAACATGTAAAATACTGTGTAAATACTACAAATAAAACCCATTTACCTGAACATAAACCATGTATAGAAAGCAGCATTCAGGTAACTGTTGGTTTGGAGAGCCACTGCCTTCCTTTGAAATGGCAGGCACAATGCAACTCTTGATGGTGAACAGTCCCTTTTCTATAGCTTTTCTTCCCTGCCGAGATCAAGAAGAAATGTTAATCCTGGAAGTTTGACAAACCAAAAATTGTTTCCCCAAATACTCATTGCTGTCTTCTGTCCTCCAAGAACAACCCAAAAAACCTCCAGGTTACATCAAATCTATTCATTTTGACAATCTCAAAATATTTCTTTTGGAATTTGAACACCTTAAGAATTTTTTCCCCACTCTATGTAAGTGTGACACTGAAAGGGAAGCATTGCTACAAACCAAAACAACTAAGCATTTAATTGCAAACAGTTCTCAGTTACCTGTAGGTTAATCATCCAGGTTGCATCCATGGTATAGCTGCAAAGTCACCTGAACAAGCTTTGTGTGGTCCCAAGGTCCCTGTTCTATCCTAATTTTTCCTTTGTGCAACATACACTGGCCCCATGTAAATCAAGAAAACAGACAGCTGCATATATTGCAAAAAATATATATTTCAACAATTTTAGAAGAAAAAAATAACAAAGGTATGCCCACAGGCATCATAAATTACGAGTCTCTCTTCCTGATGCTTTTAAGAACTGGACGTCTCTGCCAGGTTGGGCTGAAACTAGGCAATAAGTTGAAAAGTTATTTAGAAAACCAGATGTGTAATCACACAATTGCTTAACTTCTCTTTCCTTGGGAAAGGAGACAAAAAAAAAATTAAGGACAGGAAGTCACGTGAAAATATTGTTTTACCTTCTTCAGTTTCAGAACACTAACAACTTGCAGGAAACGCGAGCAGACATAGTAGCAAAAAAACCCCCACTGCCTGCACATATCCTGGGTTGCCTTCTGTTTGAGCAAAACCTCTAGTACAAGAAAAGCTCTTTCTATACCTCAGGCATTTCTCTTATCCTGTTACTCTCACTTTTTTTTGCAGCCAAAAGAGAAGAAATCCCCAGAGCTCACTGGGGCCCCGAACACCCGCTATCATTATTTATTTATGTAGGTGAATGACTGTATAAAAGGGTAGCACCTTATTCTCCTAACTGCTGCCTTGCATTTCCTAAAACTGTGTGGGAAGGTCTTTATCTGATTACGAGCAGCGGGCTGCTTCTAAGTATCAAACATTGTTTTAAACAAAGTTTAAAACTTTGTTTTAACAGCGTGAAGTTTCTTAAACATTTACACACAGAAAAAATCCTGAAGAATTGTAGATCCAGAATAATTTTTCTTTTTGCTTAAACTTTTGGAGAAGGTATGTGAAAGCAAAGATGGAAAGATAACTCCTCTGCTAGGTGCCACTTCCCTGCCCTGAAATTTTGCCATCGTATCCTTTTCATTTTAGAGGTCAAAATTCAGGAACGCCGATCCAGACCAGAAGCGCAAAATGCTAAACAGTAATACGGGATCTGGCATCAGGAAAATAATATACATTACTCGGAGAAAAACTGCTGAATTTGGTTCTAACTTCAGAGCTAGGTCATTGGAAGATCCCAGAACTGGTACTTGTTGATAAAGTTGAAAAAGACAAAGGACGTTTTGAGACTCTGTCCTTGGCTGCTTGGTGGCTGCAGCAGTGGCAGCAGCACAAACCCCGCTCCCATCCCTGGCTCCGATGGCCAGACGCAGCCGTAACAGAGTGATCCACATCCTTACCTCCCGGATGGATTCAAGCGCGTGAAGTCAGGGACAGCATTAAGATTGCTGGTGAGGGCAAACACTCCCCAAACTGTTTGTGGGGACAAAATAAGTATCTAGGAAAGACTCCCACTAAATGGCAACCAGACTTTCTCATCACTGGCAGCTCAAGAACTTTTTTTACAATTAGATTCCTCAGCTCGTAAAACAACTCAGAGACAAGCTTAAGGTAAGCGCCGGGCAACTGCTAATGAAACAAGGACTAGGTGCTACCAACTGTCTCACAAAATAAAAAATCTGCATTTTTTCCATAAACATGAAATATACCTTTTAAGCTTCACCTACATATAGTGTAAAACTCATGGCCCTCATTAAGCCATAATTTGATGTTGTCATTTTGCAGCCTGTGTATTTGCCTTTTTGTTAGCACTGATAAGGAACTTACTGTTTGGTTTTTTTTTTAAGATATTACCATATATCATGTTTTAACTATTTACTCATGACATTAATGTTAATGAAACATTCTATTTCTAAATTTGCTTGATCACTTAGCCTCTAGAAACTTTGGGATTTTTTCAAGGATATTTTATTTTCTCTTTTGAAAAGAGATTAAAGCAAAAAAAGTATTGTTATAGACATTTCATAGGATGTAAATGATTTGAGGGAGAAGTCTTTTTTAACCTACAGTCCATATACAGAGACCAACATGAAGTTCAAATCAGAACTTGAAAAGCCCCATAAACTCTGGGATTTGAGCTGAAAATTCAGCCATGATCTGATTTAAATACTGCAGTAATTTCACACTGATAAAGCTGTCGTTCTTTCTGAATGGAAACTGAAATACAGTGTTTTCTTAGAAGCTCACTGTTCTGAGCCAATAGCTTTCATTTCCTTTGATGCAAAGAACAGCTCTTTTACTGACATTCTCCAGGGCTTAAATGATTCACACTTTGGGGTTTTCCCTCTGAATTGGAGCTTTAAGAAGCCAGGAAATTGGTTGCTTTTCCCATCAACAAGCAGCTGTAAAGTCAGGTGGTTAGGTAAGCAGGAAGTGGAACTGTTCTTCAAGGGAGGCATATAGAAATCCAAAAGGCCACTCTGCAAATTTCCAATGAATGATATGGCTTTGTTCATCATGTTTCAATATTAACTGGCAGTAGTGTCAGCTATTCAACGCCCACAGCCCAGAAAGTCTTGTACACCTCACCAAGATTTGCTGCACGCTGCCAGAGGCGCAGACTTCCACTAAACACTCAAATCTTTCATTCCTCAAATAGTAAGCGCTATTGAAAATTTTTGCCCAAAACGCTGCTGCTTCTCTGCCATTGTCAGGAACGGAAAAAATTTTGGTAGTGGGTAGCTCAAAAGTTGGTTTAGCCAGCAGCCAGGAAACGTTGAGCCATTTGCTTAAAAAGGGAAAAAAGTGCAAGTGCACCAACCTAGAATGCAATGACAGAAGAACTTGGTTGGGGGCACACTGCTGAAATAGCCAGAGATCTGTAAGAGAGGGGAAGTGAATTGGGAAAGTAAAGCCATGTGCACTCAAGAACACTGGGACACAGCCTAAAGAACAAAACCCTTCCCTTCCAATTTGCTTAATTATACCACATAGGCACTTCCCTCGATTTTCAAGTTTATTTTACCTCTGCAAAAGCTCACAGTCAGAAACCTTGCTGAAAACATTAAAAAAACAAGAAGGGTCAATACAGAACCTAGAAAAAACATGACCAACACAGAAGGAGCAGTAAGAAGTGTCTTTACTAGCCAGTGTTTAGACTTCTGAGTATAATAAATCCCACAGCGAAACTGCTTACAAGGCAGAGACAGTCTTACACTTCTGAAAAGTTATCCTATTTAATCCAAGCCAATGCTTTCACCTTTCCTTGGCAGAATCTCCAGTTCACCTCAATTAAGAATTTGCACATTTCCCAAAGCATTGGAGGAAAAGTCTTAAGTGAATTTCACATAGGGATACCTATGGGAAAAATTACCAGCAACACAAGAATTAACAGTAAGATGATCAAAGAAGGCAAAAATAGATTGAAAGTACACATTATGTCTCACAACATCCTTTTAGGATTGAGAAGTATCACTGCTCCCATTCTACTTGAAGGGGAAGCTAACGTATAGGAAAGCCAGTTGCAGTAAACACAGTAACAGAGAAGCTAGAAGATTAAAACTAGGACTACGGAAGAATACATTATCGTGAATAAGGATAACTGTTTGCACTTCATTTTTCCTTATAATTATTTCACCTAGTTACAAGAGTCTACAAGGCACAAAAAAAAAAAAAAGGCAAAACCTAAGAAAGACAGGATAAGTCCTCTTGACATAATCACTGAAGAAATGTTCAGCAATAAACGCATGCCCATGAATCATAAAGTTAATCCTTCAGCTCTATTCAAGCTTGCCAAGACCTCCTGCAAAGAAGGCTTCAAGAAAGACCAACTGGAAAGAGCTTAGAGAGAGAGATTAAGAGGGCTAGAAACCACAGTCTGTGAAGTAGTATAAGAGCCTAGAGAAACCAAGGAGATAGGATAGTTTATGAATGCTGATAAAGATGCTGAAGAGTCAATTATTCCTCTTAATTGTAATGGATAATATACATTTTAAGTAACAAAATCTCTCTGGTCTTCTGACTTGAAACCAGTCACTGGACTGGACTGCCTAGAGAGGTCCTGGAGTCACCTCAGCTGAAGTCTAACAGGTAGATCATTCATTACCCAGTCTGGCCAAGCCTGCCTCAGAGCACAGAGGCTATGTGACTAGCTTACCAAGGCAATAACCCGTCCCACGTCTTAGGATTCTCTGTTCAAGTGCTTTTGCAACACACGTCTGTGGAGGTAATGACTTCTGCTCCACAGCTTATTGTAATTTCACAGAGCCCTATTTAAAACAGCATGTCATTCAGACTTGGACTAAAGCCCTCTGAGCATTTAGTAAGGTGATTAACAGAAATTTCATTATGCTGCTAAGATTTAATTTAGAAGCCATGTACTGTTCATGTTATCTGTAAGAAATAGTGAGGAAGCTGATGTAATGGCTGAACTATGAAATATTTATAACCTTTCATGTGAAGGCTGAGTCGAAACTCATTTTTTCCCAGAGCTGATTTGGTCATAAAAGAGTCTGCTCCATGCAGCTTTCACTGGAAGGCCAAACCGGAAGGCATCCAGAGCCTTGAACCTATTATTGCAGTCACATAACACAAAAATAATTACATAAAAGAGACACGTGAGTTTTAACTACTTGAAGCCACAGGCTAGATTCTTATTTGAAATCAGTGTCAATTCACAGAAAGCAACCAACTCCAGCTGAAACCCTGCCCCTTTAAATTAGGGCAAAATAATTAATTCTAGCCATGTTAGAGCTCTATGTAACTAACCTAACATTAAAAAGGAAAAAAAATCCTCCAGGGTGCAGTTTTCAGTAAGGGGAACATCTTTCAGCTGATGTTCAAGTCACTGGAGCTGTGCTGGTATATACCAACAGATGCTCTGGATCTTTTTCTTCTGGGGTGGGCAAAAAAGCATCAAGAACAAATGTTCGGCTTTTCTCGGTTTTCCACTGTTTCTTCCTACTTTATAAACGAGGTGGGAAGAGAGCATTAAACCAAACGTCTGTTTGTAAATGCTAGGTGTGTTGAGAAGAAACAAAGCGAAACGCCCCCCAAACCCATTCCTTGGTCGGGTGTATATAATGATGCTTTATGCACCCAGCCCCTCCTTTTTTTTTTGTTTCTAAAGCTGAGCTCAGCTCCCCATTCTCACAGCACATTGCAATTTATCTCTTTTCATTGTAGACTCTGAGGGTGGAAATAGCAAGGCTTTTCCTGTGGTGTTTTGTCTCCATGTTCTTCTTCTGGAAACTGGCAGCTGTAAGTCTCTTCTCTATGGTGTGACAGTTCTGGAGCCCCCAGCAGCCTAGAGAAGTTATGTTCCAGATCTGCAGTGAGAATAAGCAAAAGCACTGCACATACAAGAGATCTTCATACGTGTCAGTTAGCTGCCCGTTCCCTTTACCAATACAGCCTCTCTCTGAGGAAAGGACAAAGATACAGGTGATGCACTGCACCTTAGTGGAACCAACCCATCCAAAATTACAGAATAAATCCATATTTACTGTATTTATTCAACTTAATTTATTCCATTCTGACTCTGGATCAACGGACACATTGCTCTCCACTGACAAGCTACATAGAAGGCCACAAAGGTGCGCTTACCGTCAGCTGTGTTGTGTTTTTCTTTCTTCAGTGACCATATGCAGAAATGCAAGAAGAAGGTCAGCAAGATGAGAACAAATACAGCCACAGCAGTAAGGATGGCCAGGATGGTGGTATAGAGAGAGTCATTTGTAATAGCAGCTGTAATTAAATATATTTAATAAAGATTAAGAAATCACATGCCCAGACTATTGTTAAAGGAAAGGCAGCTCTTCCAAGGAAATTTAGAGGTTATTTCCTCTTTCTGTGGAAAATAATTTTCCAAGGGAAAAAGCAGTGCAGGTATTAACAATAAAACTGAGATGATGCTCCAAGCCAAGCGTGCGGCAAGATCGCTGTCTGCGGTAAGAAGCATTCGTGCAAAAACCCCCACATGCCCGATCTCTTCATTGTTCAATGTCTGTCTCTTGCAGCTATCACCTGTTCTTTCTACTCTGTTTTGGTTTTTGCTTTTTGGAGGAGGGTTTGGCTTCAATGTTTCCCTGAACAGCACTACAGCAAGCCAAATTTTCACACTTGTGTCAGCCTCATGGAAGTTAAAAGTAGCGCCTTCTTGCAATTTGTCTCAGCAGAAGTAGTTTCCCAGAAAGAAGGGCCCAAACCTGAAGGGCTCCAATTCCTTGTAGGGATAAGGGCGGGCAAAAAGGCAGGAGCAGTGCCCTTTGCTGTCTTCAATACACTCAGTACCTGCAAAGCCTGTACACACTTACTCCTATCTAATTTGATCCATGATAAGACGTGAGATTTCAATTCTGGGTGTTATGGACTCAACCAATACTTGTAAAGGAACTGGATGACTAACTAAGCTATTGCCTTCCTAAGAAAATCCAACAGCAAGAGCAGTTCAATGGAAAACTCTGATAATTTGTCAAATAAGTGTGCTCTAAGGACAATTGCTGGGCTTCTCTCTTCCTTTACTACTGACAATGCTTTAATGGTGCAATCTTTGCCCAGGTCAACAATTCTACTGATATTAATTTTGCACAAAACGCAACAGTAATTTTCAAAGCAAGTTTTCATTATAGCAAACTCTGGATGATAACTATGCAGCAAGTCACCAACTGAAGAAGTGTAGAGAAAATTTATAGGCTCAAAGAAACAAATCATTGTGAGAAGGTACCTTGCTCCAAATCTTTAGTAGGGAAACCACATATTGCGTTATGCGTACTGTTGCCTTGCTTGATTGTTAGAAACCCAGAACGTTCACAACTAAAAGAAGAATAAGAGACACATTTAGAAAGTCCCTTCTTTTCCCTTCATTCCTCTCCAGCACTTCTCTTGGCCCTCTTTCTTCCTTCCCTCCCCAATTTCCACAACTTGTCTCCTTTTTATAGCAGTGCCGCTAAATTTATGGCTGCTCCCCAACAAGATAACACTACACCACAATTGTTCATATCCACATGTCTTTTTAGCCTCTTTGTTTCAAGTGATGTCCATGTTTGGAATAATTTTGCATCAGTTCGACCTGGACTTGGAAGCAGACTGAATACACAGCAGTCTGTCGGAAGTTCTGCTTTGAGACCAACTATTTATAAAACCTAAGGAGAGAGAAATATCGCATATTGCTAAAGTTAAAAACCTCAGCACTTAATCTCATTGGTGATCTCGTCTTTGATTCAATTTTATTTTCTAATGTAAGCATTAATCATTTGAGAATTTCATCATGCATATTTCCAAAGAAGGAAAGTATCAATAAATACATACTCAGTCCAGTTACGGCACCAGCCATTCTTAACGTTGGAATAGGTTCCTGTCTCACATGGTTTACATTTGAATGTGAAGTCTAAAATACCTACAAGAAAAAGAGAACATGAATTATTAGTGGTACTGAAAGATAGGGATACAACAGATTAGAGCACAATGCATTCCCTCTACGCTCACCCCCCTGGAGAAACACCTAAGCAGTTCTTGTTGCATTTGCATTTTGGGAAATGTATGGGTGGACCCCTTAATGGAAGAGGTACAGAATAGTCTGATCTGACAGCAGAGGGTGTAAAGTTAAGAGGCAACACAGAGTAAAACAATCTTCTGCTGACAGTTTTCGCAGCTTGGAAGAAAAGTAATACCGCAAGTCTGAGCACAGAAGTCTGAAATGTAGGAAGGGAAGAGTTACTAAATAGAGAAGCAGAGGTTTTAATGACAGAGGCCACAGTATAAACGTAATTTCCTTCTGCATCATAAGGCTTCCCAAAAGCATGTTATAGTAAGTGAAGGAAACGATCTGCTGCTCAGCCCACCACTTATAATGAACTTTGCCTTTTAGAGGAATTTGTGTTTCTTTAGTTACCAAGCCTAACCAGCTCCTCGCCCTCTGCACATTCGGGCAGTTTTTCGCAGTAGAGACATGCGTGATCAACACATCTGTATCCCTGAGGACACTTGCAGTCATGGTCCTCAACATTTTGACACGTGCTGTTGCCTCCTGTCAAGAAGAAAAAAGTTAGGTTTGTCTTTGCCACACAGCCCAGAAATTAACTTAACCATTAGTCTTACTAGCTGACACCAGTGAAATAGTTCCTTACTGTGTTGTGATGGAAAAAATGGATACCAGAAGGATGTGACTCCCATACATACTGGATAAAGTCTACAGTACTCAAATTCAGCACCACGCAGATTTTTACACCATGGTTATCTGAGCACTGCATGACTTACCACTGTAATCCTTCTCTCTTAGCTGGAATACCAGTGTAGGTTGTGATAGACAGAAGTAAGGCAGGAGGTTTGCTTTACTGCATGGTGCAGATTTGGACACTGTGGGATAAGGAGAGCACTGCCAGTGCCCCAAAGAAACACTACAAATTACCTAGCCATCCAGTCAGACCTCAGGACACTGCCAGAGCTCTTCTCAGTTAGGCTCAACCATGTTCAAGCAGGGATGCCCAAAAGATCCTTGGCCAGTGAAGCTAGAGCTCCTTTTCCATGTCTTTCCTAACAACAGCAGCTGCTTCCTACACTCCGTTGGCAGAAGTGGGTCTAAATCTAAGCCATAAAACCAGCACCCTTCCTACCCTCTGTCCTCCTATTTCTAGAAGAGTTCTGCTGTGAACTTTGCTTGCACTTCAAAAACATCATATCTAATTCTGAGAGGCTCCTGGGCTCTTGAAAGCAAAGGATTGATCATATATACTGATCCCATCAGTGAACAGTATCAAGCAGTCCTTCAGGCAGTTGGAGACCAGTTACAGGAAAATTGCTGTTCAACCAGGAAGCTATATAACCTTAAAGAAAAAAAAAATATATAGATGAAAACGCTGCCTAGTTCAATGGCATGCTTAAAAACCCACAGCGAGCAGCAAAGATCAAGCAAAGATTATTTCCTGAGGTTGGTGATGGAATCTACAAGGTCACCAGGGAACTGCCCACAACTTCCTCTGCCCACTGGCCTCCTCTTACTGGCATTCAAAACTTAATGAAGTCTGGCAGCAAAAAAGTAACAGCCTGGGGATGCTCTTCTCTGTGTATTACTAGCAGGTGATTCAGGACTTGATCCCACCAAGCAATGACTCTCCTACCTCACGCTGAATGACTGTCTCAGTGGGAAGGGAAATACCCCGGGGCCTCCACATTACTGAGGACTCTATAGCTCTTCACATATTTATTGCTCATCCCTACAAATCCCAAGTGTACACTCACGCCTTCCACAGGAAACTCAGTGTCCTTGTTGTCAGTTGAGGCAGATATATTCAAGCTACTAATAGGCAGGAGGCTGGCTCCTACCTAGGCATCAATCAAAGACGTAACTTCTCGGCTAGTCCTGTTGCTAACCCGCAGGACGACAGCACTACCATACTAGCTAGACAAGGCTTCCAGCAACCTTATTTCAGGACAAATGGGAAAGGAAGGTGCATTCCTCGCTGTAGGTCATACAAACAAGCTACACGCTCCCTACTGTTCACCTCTGATGACTGTTATGGACACTGCTAAATTAAGAAGATAGTTCCTGGGACCATGGAAGAGGCCATTAGAATCACCTGGTCTGTCCTTCAGCCTAACAGGCACAGAAACGTCACCCAGTAAGTCCTGCAGCTAGCCTGTTCCACCTCTAGTATCTTAAAGTGACTTAAAGCTACAGGCAAGTGAGAATCCATTACCGACCCGCCACCATCCTAAGATCAGGCAAGGACACAGGTTAGAACAGGCTGTTGAAAGCAATGATCACCGGAGACCTTGTCTGTCGCTTTCCTTCCGGGTCAAGCACAGGTCAGTGGAATGGAGGGACTGCAGTAGGATGCTTCCTACTCTTCAGGACCACAGACTGCAAAGGGCATTCCTCACAGAGAGCACCACTCCCTGTATTCCCTCTGAAGTCTGAACGGCACAGCAAACTGAAACCATAGTTGGAGCAAGGGCTTTCCTTGTGAGCAAGACCAACCCTCAGAAAATTAGCTTTCCCTTTCCCACTACAGAATAACAAGTATAAGCACGTAACAAATCTGAAACGTGAGACCCCTCTGAAGCTTATACCTAAGGCACATTACGAGTTTAGGGGGCAGGAGGGAAGCCCTTGCCATTTTGTTTTGCATATACAGTGACTCAAGATACATTTACATACACACACACACGCCTGTTCCCCCCACACTTAATTACTCTGGTTGACATAAACCAATATTGACAAACAGAAAGAAGATGGATACATCATTCCCTTACCTGTGCTTGAGCTGCATTTGGGGCAGCATTTCTTTTCGTCTTTTGTGATTATTCTCAGTTCACCATCCTGGCACGGTGTTGCCAGGGTTTGCAGTGCCCATTGCCACAGGCACACCACCAGCAGCAAGCAAGCTCGAATCTTAACAACTTCACTTGTCTGTTCAGTCATGTCTTGAGCTATACAACCCAAAAGCACACCAGGGTGGGCTTGTATGAGGACTTTCCTGCAAAAGCACTCTTTCTGCTGACACTGTGGGAAGGCACGGTGCTTTTTGAGGCTGCACTCTTCCTGCTTCTTTAGGGGTGGGGAAGACTATCTTACATCATCAAATTCTTAAAAAAGCAGTGCTCAGCAACATGTGACTCCATTAAGAGAGCGGCAGGTTAGGAGAAAGATGTAGCATCACACAATCTGACTTTCAAAGGATTTTGCAAGTTGATACCCAATTGAAAATTAATGCAAATTAAATCAGTGTGTGAACTTCAGTGCTCTCAGACTATTTCATTCCGACTTAGCGTTCCTAATGAATTTAGAAACCCTCAAGGATTCACCTATCAGACTGTAACATATAGTAAGTCCATCCATCCACTCCAATTTTCTGATTCTTTTAATTGCTTTCAACTTCCTTCACTCTGAATCAAGAGACTCTTGAATTATTTCCTAGAGCCATTGTAACTCCGTATGGATACCATGAAACCAAGAGAAAGAATACTGTGTCCCCCACAGGCTGCAAGATCAGCTCTGGTATCAAAACTGAAAATGGCTGCAATGGGCTCTTTAGAGACACATACAGCTCTTCTGACCCCCAGGCCCTTGGGATTTAGGTAACAAAAGACAGCTGCTCAGCAAAATTGTACATAGGCACAGGCACGTTGCCTGTAATCATCACCTGCTGCTGCGCTGCAATTCCAAAATGTCTTGCCTTACACAAATGCATATGCAGACTTCCATCTCTGCTTTATGTGTAGCCAGCTTGCTTGCTTTCCCCCCGCTCCTCTTCTATTTCCACTGTACCTTAGGGTTTGCTTCTATCCCTGTAGCTTGTGGTTGCTTTTATGTGTGCACAGTGAAGACAGTACTTGAAATCCAACCTCATTCTCAACTAACAGATGAATTCTGATGCAGAAGCAGTTTAAAACAGATTGTTTTACACGCTGCATGTGATGACAAATAGGTCAAGGCAAGGGAGAGCCAAACCTCTGAAGAGAGGTGAGTGCCTCTAGAAAATGCCGTGCCTACAGCATCTGACACTTGCCCTGTTAATTCCTTAGCTTAATACACAGCCAATGAAGTCTGAATAAACTTCCCACAGACACCATCACTCTTCCTTCAGCATGTTCTACACTTTCTTCCTGAAGACTGATCTATGTATCTCAAAGAGTAGGTCAGTCAACACGGTCTTCATATGGTCTTTGGTCTATTCAGCGATCTCCCCGTGTTCCTGTCATGGGCTGGAAACAATCAGACAGGTTTGGTATGCAGCAGACCCTTCTAGTTTTAAAAATGTATATGTAAAGCTGCTTGTTTGTACTCTTAAATGTACTAGGTGAGACCTTAGTATCAAAAGATGACATCCAAACCAGCTGCAAGCAGGCAAACGACACAAGCTCTGCCATCGGTTTTCCCACATAATGCCCCTAGAAGGCCAACTGTTCTGTTTCAGAAACTAAAAGCCTCCTACTTTGTACTTCTGCCACCCAGGAGATCCCCTCCTTCTTCCCACCCAGCAGTGCTGCTGATACTTGTCACAGCCTGTACCACTCACACTACACTGGAAACACAGGCACACTGCCTGCTGCAGCCCAAGTGGTCACGGAGAGTCCTGGACACCACAGGTCTGGGGTTCAGTCAATCCCAAGTCAGGATTCCTTTCACCAGCTCTTCCAAACAGCATAACCACAACGCTCGGGCAATACTGGGACAGGGAAGGTTTACAGGCACTGGTCAGGGCGCTGCCCTTGTACAGAAAACGTGGTGCACTCAGCAGCATACAAAACACTCTCATCCTCCTCAGAACTCTGCAATCTTATGATGAAGACAAGTTATTAGGCAAAGCCCTTGCACGCTGCAGTAATATACTCTGCAGACCAGTTACGACCATTTCTGAATTGCACACAAGCCAACTCTGAGGATATTTTTATTACCCCTGGCTCTTACAAGAATAACCTAATAATAGGGAGAACTTGTTTCAAAGTCCTTGCTATGGTTACGGCAGGATTCACCCCAGGGCATGCTGGCTGCAACACCATTTGAAAATTCTGCTCCTCGCATAATAGGGCAAGGAATACCTGGAGCACACTAAGCCCCTCCACCTCACTGTGGCTGCAGCCAGAATTCCTGGGGGCAGAGCAGCCCAAATCTGTCCTGATAACAAGTGCTGCTACTGCTCTTGTAAACAGCGTGCTAGCCAAACTCTCCTTTCCACCTTCTCCTACCCTTTGCCCCTTCTCCAGCACAGGCCGGTACAGTGGCACCAGCAACTTCTAGAAGCTCCTCACCGCATCCATAAAAAGACTGTGGACAGGAGGGGATACACCTTCCCATTCAGCCCAGCATTTTCCCTGGCTCTGTGAGTCTTTCAGGCCTCTGTAAAAGAGGTGTTTATTCTCACCTGCATGAGGAAAGCAAGAACAAAAGACCAGTGAAGGAAAGCCAAATTTTTTGAAGCAGCACCCATCTTTGAGGTCAGGTGCTTCCAGTTACACTGGAATATTGTATGTAGGCTCCCTATAACTCTCTTACAGAAGCTGGCAACACCAACAGAAATTGTGGGACATGTCACAAATGGTCTTAGGAGTAACCCTGACAAACCATTCATTCATGAGGTGTGGAGAGAAAAATGTAACTCTGAAATAGGAAGACACAGGATCAGCTCTGTGTGCTGCTGAGAGACTTGCCCAGGGGTGCAGCTCAGGCTCCACAGAAACTCCCTGAGCTTTTGTTATGTGTACCTGGACCCTGGGTGGAGTCCCACTGTCAATACTGATGTGGAGGAGACAAACCCTGTTAGTGTCCTGACAGTTGTTCTGATGCCAAAGCTGGGGTCCTGAGGAGCTGAGAGTCATTTAGCCTCACTTTCTGGAAGTTACACCTCAGGGCCATACCACGGAATATCTGGCACAACAGTCACTGGTAACTAATGCTGCTGAATAACCAACAGGAAGAACTGTTTCTTCCAGCATAGCTGGGATGGGTAATTTTATAACTAACAGAAAGACTCGAGTGGTAGAAGACCAGCTCTCTAAGTTAGGCACCACACTTCATCTCCTGATGCTTTACTTTCTTCATCTTTAGAAGTATAGCAGTAGCAACAGACTAGACCATGTCTATCAGAAAGGACAAAGCGTAGTAGTTCCAGATGGGGGAACTGGCCATTCCCCTGAAGCTCAGAGATGGGCATTAATAACTAGCACAGCCTAAATACCAAATACGAACATTAATCAGACTTTTACTCAGCGTAATAAACACAGCAATAGAGAAGGGACCTCCAAAGGTCCTACCGAGACAACTGGCAGGTGGTACACAAGGGAACCCTAAGCGTGGCAAAGGCTGCAGGCAGGCAGTTAGCACATATGGCACCTGGTGTTTATCAGAATAGGAATTAATAATTCAGTTTTATTTTTTTTGACTGTTGTTATTTTCCGGAATTGGTCTCTACATGTTTTTATTCTTGTTCAAGCATTACAGCCGTGCACAGATACTGCCAGATGATGGAACATTTACAGTCAGATCACAGACAACAGTTGTACATGCCAAGCCTAAATCTCTAGAGTCAGCAGTGACCTTTCAGAGACAACTTGACTATCTGGCTTTAAAATCTTTGGGGGTTTTCTAAAGCTAACCTTACCTGTCTCTGATACAAGGTAGTGACATTTCATCTGCCAATCCCTTTCTTGCTGAGTCCTGTATGTGATACACATCAATGCTGCTAGGTTCTATGCTGCTGCCTAATCTGGCAGGGTTTCCAGTTCTATCTGCACCTATTGATAGAACAAGTGCCTATTTTATTCATCAACAAGCAGTAGTTCTCACTCCTCATCAACTGACTGGTGGTTTTATTCAGCAGCAGCTACAGGATTAATATACAATAGACAATATTTGACTGAGACTTTTCAGAAATTAGGAATCTTTACAGTCTTTATCTTCACACATAAGCAGAGGTTCTGCAACCTGCAGAGTTTCTTTCAATTCATGTGACCTGTGTTCAAAATTATAATCCCATGGGTTAAAAGGCCATTGGAAGCAATGTGGCCTTTGCGGTTATCTGAGTATGTATATCACACAGTACCTTCTCCTTTGCATGAAACAGCAAGACATAGAGAACAGTGTCGAACAGACAAAGAGAAGCTAGGGGCCGAGATGTTCAGAAATGCCTCATGGTTCAAAGTTCCCAGTTGCCACTAAAAAGGAGCATCCAAATGCTGCTGCTACTGTCCCTTTGAAGACAGACTCTGCAAGGGCTTGAGCTGGAGTTTCATAGAATCATAGAATCATAGAATGGTAGGGGTTGGAAGGGACCTCTAGAGATCATCTAGTCCAACCCCCCTGCTAAAGCAGGTTAGCCTAGAGCAGGTTGCACAGGTTTGAACCAAAGCATCTCTCGTGTGCCAGGCTCTATCTAGTTCCTCAGTCTTGGATGAGGAGGTCTTAATCTTTTACAACGGTCTCCAAGAAATGATCCTCAGTTCTGAGTGTGGGGCCTGACTGTATCAGGAGACCTGGCTCACTTGCTGCCCTGATCTCCACAGAAGAAAGGTCTCTCTTCCAGCCGCACCTGCTCATACCCAGACATAGGCTCAGGGCAGATTAAGGCTGAAACGCAAGCACACACAGTGATGGAACAGAAAAAAAGATGTTACAGATGTCCCAATCCCTCTTCCCTCTTCCGTACTACTATGACTGTATACGTAACTAGGAGTGCTCAAGGATGAGATCTGAAGAACCGGTGGATTCTTCCACCCACTGAAGTGCACCAATGTGGCAACTTGTACCTCTGTCTTCAGGGCACACATTCCCAAGAGTATTTACAGAACTGGCTGTGAATTCTACTTTCGCCCACCTTAATGATATCCAGCCACAAGCTGAACATTACACACATTGCCGGCAGCCTCATTTTACATTCTTTTTTTGCTTGGGGCCACTGGAGCCAGCAGTTTGTTGAACTGTCCAAATTACTAACCTTTGGGAGAGAACAAAAAAAAGAAAACAATAAAAAGACCATAACCACTTCTCAAACACGTAATTAGTTCCTGCAACTCCAGTGGCTTTACTGACACTTCTGGTCAGTATGTCATCAATGCTACATCAAAAACTACACTGCTACTAAACGTCATCAATAAGATCATATTGTTACCAGGGAGAGTATCTGGTTTCCTGACACTGAGATTTTCTGATTACTCATAATGGGTGACCAAAAAAGCCATGCAGTTCTTCTACAAGTAAGAGGTTGTTCACAAGAAGTCTACGTGATTTCTGAATAGCTAATGATATTTGTTAGACCTATGTATAAATTGCCTTGTAAGCTCTATCTCAAGTCATTTGCTAGCTACAGGATTCACATTCTGTTGTACAGAACTTGTTTATGCTCTCAGGAAACAATTGTCTGTCAGTCTTTACTTAAAGACCCCTTTACTACGTCGTGAGAGCTGTAAGAGATGTTACTCACACAAGGTGAAGTGACATGCCACACCAGGGAACCTGTGCGTAGAACAGCAGTTCTCACGGCCTGCAGAAAGCATCGAGGAACAGTCCGCACACGGGGCGCAGGTCAGTACTGCAGCAAGCACACGGTGAGGCTGGCGTCAGAGGGGACACCGGGACATCAGCTCCACAGAAGGATACCATACGAGTAGTGACAGCACATCTAATACTGTTCAAAGACTAGCATAAACAAAAAAGAAAAAAGCTTAAGGACAAACAATTTATCTGCAGCCTGAAACCAGAAGACAAAATTTGCTGTGTTCCTTTCAGCTCTGCTGACCTTTAGGCCAGCCTGGAGATTTTGCAGTGACTAGGAAGGGCCACCCTGGGGATTTCCAGCACCTGTCTAATGCCTGCCTTCTTCTGGCACACAGGGAGAATTACCGCCCCACAAACCTGTCACAGGCAAGCCTGGGGGCACAGGAGTCAAACAACGTGACAGAAGCATGCGTGATTCATGTAGTGCCACGCAGCGGGTTCCCGAGGCAAGTTAAATTCTCACCCCGAAACAATTAGGGCTTTGCAAAGACCCCTGGATCCTTCCTTCGAGCAGCACTAAGGACCCTGCAGCACGCACTCATCAGAGCTCTGCCTTAGCCTATGGAATGAGTCTTGCAGTCACCTCTCCAGGTTGTTTGCACAGCCTGGCCACTAGAAGTGGTGATTCCTTGCAGACAATCCCAATGGAGCAGAGGCCAGGTAGCAACGTACCTGACATTTCATAGAGGGAAACCAAACCAAACCCCAAACGCCTGAAGTTACCAAGCCATGTATTTCCTTTCCAACTTAGCACCTGGCATGGCGCAGATCGGCAGATGTGACCTTTCTTAAGTCTCTCACGGCAAACCTGAGTCACTTTGATGCGCTTCTAAGTCACAGGAAAATGTGAAGAGAAAATGCAGGAGATAAAGGATATGGGGTAACCACAGTAGCAGAAACTTGTCATATATTTGCAGGGGAAAACCAAAAGAAAGACAACGGAGGAAGTGAACATAAAAAGCATAAACTTACAGACTTGTGGGTTTGGTTTTTTTAAATTATAACTACTGAAACATGAAATACGTATGTCAACTGTCAAATCTGCAGTCTGACAGGAGCGTTCAAGAACTGCAAAATCCAGCTCATTTATATACATTTTTTCCAGCGTGACTCTCAAAATCTGTTCTTGTCCTAATGCTTCTCCAAAGCTGAATGCAGCACCACAACAAGCAAAACAAACCTCCATTTTCAACAAATAGCCTTGTTAAAACTCCAGGCAGCCGTATGTGATAGCCTCACACGTCGGAGAAAAAATACTGTAGACAGAAATCCCGAAGACAAGAGGGGTTGGTTTTTGTTTGGTTCTCCTCCTGGTATTTTTGTAGCAATCTGACCTAACCTCTGTTTGTAGCTAATTACAAACAAACAATGTAAGGGTCTGACCACGTGGCCTGTAAATCGTGGCTAGTGCAGCTGAAAAGAAGTTAAATTACTCATGAAAAAATGGCGTTATTGTCACCCAGAAATACAAAATTATAGGAATTTTATTAGTCAGTTTTACAGATCGTTCTTAAAACAATCAAGAGGCCAAATTTTAGTGACAGCATTGGTGCAGACAGTTTTGTACATGCTTAAGTGACTTCCTAAATCAGGGCAACCAAGATGCATTTAATATATAAATCATACAGGTTTACTAAGTACTCTAACTGCCAACACCGTTCACACTAAAACCAGAGTTAGCATTGGCTTGCAGAATAAAGAAAAAAAAACCTGACACCTCAGATTACTGCATTACACTGGAAAAAAATTCCAGTACAGCCCTATCTTTATCAGCTTAGAAGAAGCCGCACAACTTAAGACCGTGTCTCTCTCAAGTGCCTGAAAAAGGGGAAATCTGAATGGCTGAAAAACAGGAACTTACTTTGTGACATAGGCCTATACTTTTGAGAAGGGAAAGTTTCATTTCTGGCACGTAGGAAGACAACCGTGGGCAGAAGGCAGCACCAATTTGTTCAATATTCTCTGCCTATTTTTAACTGCTTTCTGCCGTTTTAGGGAGGATTTGAACAAAAAATCCAAGCAAGTTTTTCATGGAAGAGTGACAAGACTGAACATGGCAATTAAAAAAAATTGCTATTCCTTTATTTGGAGTGAAATATTAGTTTATTTAAACCGGCAGTCTACCAACACTCAAATCCTAAAAATAAAACCACATCATAAATGCCTCCAATCCTATCAACTGTTACTATGGTTTAACCCTTCTGATAGGATTATACGTCTCAGCACAGTGCCTGGATACAGTTCTAGAGCAGTACAGCCAGCACAGACTGGCTCACAGGTATGCACTAGCAGTAGAGCCAGCAAGCGCAGCCTGCGAGGGCTTGCTGTTACAGGCCTTCAGCCACACAGCACGCTGAATCGTCCGTCTCCAGCTTTTCCAAATGTTGATGAGCAAGCACAACTTGTCCTCAGCTACCCTACCTCTGCTACATACTTCCAGGGCCAGTATCAGCACCTTCTTCAGCCAGAGGGAACCCAGGCCCTAGTTCGCAGGAAATCTGATCAGGAGGCACACGAACACAATGCACTGGCACCTTCTTGTGCAGCTGAGGCAGAGGGCAGAAAATAAGTAAGATTCATGCAAACACCTGATGAGCCCACACCACAGAGGAGCTCTGCTGCCACAGCAGCACTTCTGCCACGCCAACAGCTCATCTGTTGCTGTAGGCTGTTTTCATCATATAACCCACAACCTCAGACAGCTCATTAGTTATCTGCACCTTGCTCAGTTACACGGAAACATGGTACTTGCTTTAGTGCCCCTGAAGCGTAGCCTACAAACTCGATAAGCATCGTTTCCGAGAATTTGTTGCGTGTTCCCTGGAATGCACTTCTCAGATTCATCCACTGCGCTTTGCCACCCAATTCACTGCAAGATGACAGCACTTAAGCCACAGCATGCTGTCAAATACCTCTATGTTCACAACAGGGGCTCTATGTTTTTGAAGGGGCTGAACCTCATCATCTTGAACGTCCCAGCAACTCTCAGGTCAGAACTGCTGCCAGGCCAGATTTACAGAGTAACAACACTATGCACAGCTCTCTCAAGTCAAAAAGGCACAAAAAGCCAGGGGCAAGGCAGCATGTGAACTCAAAGCCCGCTAAGCCACAGGATAGACCACATGGTGGTCCTGCTTTCTGTGAGAACCATACACACTGGAGTAACTTTTTCCTTATTTGTACTCTCCAATCATACACGTCATACATGTGCATCTTGTTGCTACCACAATTTATTTCAAAAAGTCACTATCACAGTTCGTATATAATACAAATGTTTATATACACTGTATATACGCTTCAAAATAGGAAATTGTTGCTAAGTACACCATATGTATAACATATAAGAAAACTTATGTTTAAAAACATGTTTCTAGACACCAGCTGTATTCTTAAATACACTTCCTCTTGCATATTTTGGCATATGCTTTGGTACTGTGTATACAAAATACCTATCTCTAATGAGTTATCTACTGAGGAGTTATATTTGAAGTGAAAAACACTTCTGAATTATGTAATTTTCAATTTTACTTCTCCTTGAACTTTTACACTGAGGTATTTAAATTCTAACAAAAGCTATTCACAATAGCATGCCAGGTTTCTCTCAGACACTTTAGATTTTGAACTTGCTATCTAAAATGCCAATGCTTTCCAAAACTACAGACCAATTAACTTGTGGAAAAACATTACAGAAGTAAAATTCATTTCATACAGTGTACAGGCAAACAATCAGGTATTTTAACTGCACAGAGACCAAATCAAGAACACTTCTTCAGTTCCAAATGCAGGTTCCATTGACACCACGCACAACGTGATCGCCCAGATGAATGGTCAGAGCACAGTTTAGTTTAACATCTATCCACTGTTACACGATCTGTGCAGGTCTTAAATGCAACCCTTGAAGGCCCACATAGCCAGCACTGTGTTAAGAGTTCAGCTCTTGCCTCTTATCATCAGAGAACATCTAAGGAGTTACTCTTTTCTAAACCATTGCAACATTATCGCTCCTCAGCGGAAAAACTCTAAATGCTCCTAAACCCAAGACATTAACAGACTTTCCCCAAAGCCAGAGCACCGTCTGGAACCAAACTTGCTTGTGGGTTTCTCCCTGCATCCACAGCAACCGAGTTCCACAAAAGTGGTTTAAGCTAATTTTCTGTGGAGATGTCCAAGCTTGACTGAAGCAGCCTTGCTGATGATAAGACACATCGGGGTATTCAGCACAACAGGATGTCCATCCACCAAGAGGAAGCACACAGCATGTCAGTTGCACAGGGCTTATAGATAAAACATTAGTTATACATGGTAACTTCTAAACTTTACAGTGCAGACAAGCAGTACTCTACCTTTCCGCCTATTCTGAACTACAGTTTCCACTAATAAAGTTTAATCAGAAACTACCATTTTCTTTGCGTTCTGGCAATCCACGTATTCTACTTTCCACACACATGATAAGATCTCCACGGACATTTTCAAACACTTGGAGATCTGGGGCTATCTGGTGATCCTGTGTAGTTTCATTTGTTGGCCTGACAACGGGAATACTGCTCAATGTGTGAACATGACATTTTCTCAAGGGGTGAAGAAACGCAGAAAAGAGAAACGTGGTATTGAACAGTCATTTCTCAACAGTCAAGAGCTAGCACCAGAATTCTGGTGTTATTCTGGTGCATGGCCAGCATGAGAGTTACCAGCAATGACAACTGTCTCTGCAGGCACAGCTGACATATGCCACTCAACTTGACCAAGAAGAAATAACATAAAGGAAGGTGGCTAGGTTTGTCAGGGAAAATTCTCCACCTAAAGTGAGGAGAGTTAATTTGGGAACTAAACTGAAACACTGCAGATACTTGTACTAAGGAGAGACATACTCTGCTTAGCATCTCAGAATTTTAAGACAAGATATAAACTCAGTCATAAAGTAGGTCTTTTGATTTCTGTTTTTCTGCCTGCTCAATGATCAGCTCTTACAGCTTCATAAACGCTTCCTTCAGTCCAAAGAAAATTGCCTATCACTACATACAGAATTGGCTAGAAATGCAGAGAGGACTTTGTCCTGGCAACAGGGATGCTGTGCACGGGATCTGCCTACGAGAAGAATCATGGAATTCCACCAAGAACAGCTACTCCCATGGGTCCTAATGCCAAAGTGGTTGCTCAGTAAGACCCAGAAGAATGAAAGCACACCCCCACACACACATAGCCACAGGATGCTCTGTCACATTACTTGTTACAATCAATTGGCTCAGAAATGCAGAAAGCAGTAACGTAATGTCGAGTCAGTTTTTGATGAGACTAGAATTGGAGTCAATGTGTTCTTCCTGGATAGGAATTCGAAAGCTCCTTCCTTCTGAAAGACAGATAATAAAAAAAAATATTCTGTACAGAGTAGAAGTGGCAGGAAAAGTGAAGCCAGGGCTTCTCTAGTTTCATGGATGACTAGGCACCTATGAGTAACATTTGGGTTGCTGCTTGTATTTCCAGCCAGTGCTAGGAAACATCAAGTGTAGGGAACAGTGAAAATACACTTTACCATTGCTCTGTGAATGGAACATGAGGCAGCTGCGGGCTGACGCAAGAGCCAGGCTGCCACTTAATTCTGAATATAGAGTTCAGCTCTTCTCAGTCAAACCTTTCCTGTGTTTTCAGGGGACACTTCAATACTGTTCACTTTATGTAGGCAAAAAAGTTTACAATATACTCTTTAAAAGACTTGATTCCTGATCCTCTCTGTACTGAAAAGAATTCTCTGCACAAAATTATTACATCATTTTTGCAGGGACTAATGGGGGAAAGGCTAGAAGGAGTTAAAATCAGAGAGAGAGAGAGAGAGAGAGAGTGAGAGAGAGAGAGAATCCTTCTACATGGCAACAAGCAGGGGAATCTGTGTTCCATAAGAATGCAAACTTGAGACACTATGACCTCCAGTGCATCAGGAGTAAACAGAGTATCAGCTACTGGTATTAACTGCAGATGCCACTGTGCTACTTATGCTACTTAGCCAGACAGACTTCATTACAATTGGAACAATCTATCACAGTCCAATTAGAGGGCCCTAATTATTCTCTTTCCTACATATTTTTCCCCATAAAAAGAAACTCACTCTGTTGGTTGTTTCTACAAGGCCTCCTCTTGGTGTCTTTTTTGGCTGCTTGAACAATCAACAGGATGATGGACATTCCACTCACCATGAGCAGTATCAGACAAATAAGGATAAGTGATAAAGACCCTGGAAGAAAAACAGAAGAATACACTAAAAAATATTCATGGTTCTACCTGGAGTTTTCATACCTTTCCAGCTTCAAAAGGAGGAACCTAAAAATCCCAAAGTACCTCTGAACCACAAAGCCTAAAAGTCCCAGCTGCCAAGCAGATTAGAAAGAAATCTAGAATCCTCAGCGTGTCTCAGTGAAAGTCTGCGTAAAATACCGATAAGGCTTCTGAGAGTGTGATTTCATTTCTAATGACGTCACCTTCAGGTGAAAATTCCTGACCAGCTCTAGTAAACACAGAGACTAGACTTGGTCATTCCCTCTCCTTACCCCAGTTAGTCTCTATGGGGCTGTTCTTATCTGGGCAAATAAAAGGAATCACACTGGGTCTGGAGGGTGAGAACATTGCAGTCGACATATTCTTGTGGTCAGTGGTGGAAAGATTCAAAGTAGGTATCGCACTCCAAGAGGCAGTCGGCTGTGCGACGTGGTTGCTGCAAACAGCATCATCTGTTTTCGTCCCTGGTTGAAGAGTATTTTTCCCAAGAATGCTGCAGCTAGAGATACAAAATAAATTAGTATAGTTTTTCAAACAGTTGCAGTAATTATTTTGTAAGTGATCTCCACAGAACAAATGAACAAACATTACAAGCCTTGTTTTATCAATACAAACTCAGGCTTCACCTTTCCTAGATCCTACATATATGTGAAGAAAAACTAAACTGATCAAAGTTATTACTGGAAAAAAATTACATTCTGTTCTTCTTAGCATCTGTACATGTAACAGCCTTCAGGCACACCACCCGCATTTGGCAAGAGAACCTCTTCCTACAGAAACAAAACATCTGGACCTTTACAAAAAAAAAAGGCTGAAAAATACTGTTGTTGCTGCAGGTGAAGAGAGAAACAGCAGAATGCAGACAGATGCTTCAAATCAGTACAGAGACTGCTCAAGGCTCCTCAGAGTCATGAAGAACATGGTTTCATTGCATCTGCTGCAGGTTTACTCTACACACCATGACTTGGGCATCAACTGCTACAGAAGTAAACCCAAAATGTTGTTCTGAACATGTTTGGATGAGTGATACATACTTGGTCCAAGGCTGACATTTTTCATATCCCCCTACGGAATAAGACCCTTCAGGACACAGTGAGCATACTGGAAAAAAAGAGAGGGGCAGAATTTGAGTTCAGTTAGCAACATAACTGTATGACAGCTACAGTAATTACAGTAATAGCTTATACTAGTAGTCTAGCTTATAGAACAGATCCAACAAAACCACATAGCCTCTAAAAACCATAGTCACTGGGTCATAAGTCACAGAACATGATTAGTGGTTCATTTTAGTCTGCAAATGACAAGGTTTCCTGTTTACTGGCTAATTATAGATATTAATAAGGAGAGCATTAAGATTTCTGACAGCTCAGGAATCATAAAGCAACAGTTCGCACAGCTACCCTGCTGTAACACTTGTTTGGAGACATCAGTGAGACAAATGACAACAGCTTTTACACTACAAAAAACAACCATTTCGTCTGAAGTGGAGGCAAGAGCTTGGAGAGTCTGACATCACTAACTTACCGCTTCCCAGTGTATGTCTGTCATCTGGCATGTAACCTGCAACACACCTGCAAATTCTGTCAGAGGTCTTCTCACACTTCTTCACTTCCACACTCCCTTTCCCTAGCAACAACAGAATAAAGGGCAGGTGAGAGATAAGAAGTTAAGAAAAAAAAAATAATGAGTTTCTATCTCTTGTGCGTAGAAACAACTGCAGAGAATAGCTTATTAACAATTCTGAAAATACCAGTTTTCTGGCAGTACAAGCCTGCTTCCCTGTGAAGGCTCTACCATCAGTACCAACCAGGAGATATCAGCTATTGAAACGAAAACCCAGTCTTCGGACGACTAGGGCCATGAAGTTGATTAGGGGAGTGGAGCATCTCTCGTATGAGGAAAGGCTGAGAGAGCTGGGTCTGTTCAGCCTGGAAAAGAGAAGGCTGAGAGGAGATCTGATCAATGCTCACAAATATCTAAAGGGTGGATGTCAAGAGGACGGGGTCAGACTCTTCTCAGTGGTGCCCAGCGACAGGACAAGGGGCAATGGGCACAAACTGGAACACAGGCAGTTCCACCTGAACATGAGGAGGAACTTCTTTACTGTGAGGGTGACAGAGCCCTGGCACAGGCTGCCCAGAGAGGTTGTGGAGTCTCCTTCTCTGGAGATATTCAAAACCCGCCTGGATGCATTCCTGTGCAACCTGCTCTAGGCTAACCTGCTTTGGCAGGGGGGGTGGACCTGATGGTCTCTAGAGGTCCCTTCCAACCCCTACCATTCTGTGATTCTATGATTCTATGACTTGGTCATCTCAAGTGACAGGTTTTATGACATCAGCCTTTGAGGAGCATGCAAAGATAAGAAAGCATACAAAGACTGATTCCTCCCAAATTCCTATCAAGAAATGACCACTATACAGCTGACTTACTAACGTTGCAGATTGTACAACTCGTGCAGAAGTTGTGGTGGTGCTCACTACTGAAGTATTCATCTTGGCAAGGGGCACAGACTGTGTCTGTTGTTGCAGTGCAGCGCTTTGTCATTCTTTCACCTAAAACGAAGACCACATTGAAGGAGGAACTGATTGTTATCAGAAGGAAACTCTGTTCATTTTCATGCATCAGAAAGAAAGAGTGCCCAGAAAGTGACAGTTCCACTTACAACTCTGGCTGAAAACATTCAGCAGTTTCAGACATGCCAGAATCCCTAAAAGTTTTGACCTACAGCATCACTGTAAATTAAGCAGATAAAAATGCGCTAGCAGGGGCCTGATGAGTTGCTGAGAGTTGAGGCAATGCCCCAAATGATTCTGCCAGTGTATTCCAAATATCATTTCTCCAGATCACCTTTTCATATGGTTAGACACCATAGTTTGCAGCCAATGTCAGTTAGGAAAAAGAAACAGGTTGTTAGCACAGAAATCTGTCTGATCTCCAGTGCAATACAATGGCTTTATGATAGATCCTGCCTTGCCTTATGAGATAAATAATGCAATTCAACCCAAAGTAATACCAAACAGGTAGAAAAGATGGCAATGGACTGCTCAGGTTTGCAGAAAATTCATTAGTGAAGCAGTCAAGAATAAACGTAGTATCTTGCTGCTGGCATTCTGAAAGCCCATTAGGCATGAAAGAAGGCAGTTGTATTTTAATATGCATGTGTATTGGCACCTGACAACATCAAAGATGTTACTAGCTCAATTTCATAAACAGTGAGACACAGTGCAAGAGGTGAGGCAGACGTCTGTTACTAATTTCAAACAGTATGTGTGTATCACACCTTGCATTCAGAAACAAGCTCTGAATGCTTGCATCCACAAATCCCAACCTGTACAAAAGACAGTACTTTCGCAGAAGTTCAGACTGATGCGCTAAGATGACATGGTTCGTCAGGAAAGCTACTTGCCCAAACTGAAACAGCAAGTAACAGTGGATTTTGGAAAAGGAGTCAGACACGTTCGTTCTATCTCACTAACTCCTCTCCATACAGCAGAGGCTGCAGGAACCACAGACAGCTTTAATGACTAGGGTTTTTACAGTTGAGCTTAAATACATCCTTATTCTCACAGACTGCTGCTTTTATTTTGGTTCTCCATTTTCCCATTGTGTAAGTGAAGAATGAGCAACAAGTCTCTCTCTCACTCTAATTTTCTCTGCATTTTAGTGAGTGCTATCAGTGGCAAAACATAGGATCTTCTTTACATTATATGCAAAACACTTCTACATTTTTATTGTCTACACAGTCAAGAAGAGACTATGAAGAAATGTTTCCCTAACGGTAGCAGATTTGCTAACAATGCAAAAAACCTAATAATAGTTCTTTCTGTGTAAGGAGGAACAAAAAGCTTTAGAGATAAAGGGTTACCTGTATCTGTATACAAGCGTGCCTTTCTTTAAATTGAGTTCAGAAACACAAATTTAAATAGTTTTGAGAATAATGCAATAAACTGCCTCGAGGCTTAGATTAGAGGTTGAATTTACTCCACCTAGCATCTTTGAAGATACTACTACTGCATCGGTTCGTACCATATCAACTTTGTGTAGCAGACTTAATTATGAAAAGAGAAAGTAACCATTTTGAAAGATGCACATAAAACCGTATGCAACTGCATTTACAGACCTATGCTTTCTCTAGGCACGCAGATGCACTCTTCTTTTAGCAATGTCAATATTGACTGAACTAAAAATAATCCCTTCTATTAAGGGGATTGCCCCTCAAACAGCAATAATTGTTAATTGTTATTGTTAATTGTCGCTACTCGGTTAATCGCTGCTATTCTTCATCACTAAGTAATTTCTTTAATGAAATCCCAACTATTTAAGTATTTGAGGTCTGATATGTTGCATTTCTGCTACTCAATACTGCATTGCCTTCTCAGATTGTAAAAAAAAAAAAATCACATATATGCATGCAAAGCCAAGAGTTCAGACTCATCCAGTTTCTACGAGAAAGGAGGAAACAAATACATTTCCTGTGAAGTTACGCTTCGCTAGTCTATGAATCAAGCATATATTTTCCTTAAAAAAACCCACCAAGTCTTAAGTAGTATAAGCCTTGCTACAAATGAAAACTTAAAAAACACCTTTAGCAACAGAATTAAGTTTTCTATTATTATGGAAGATTTCTGTGATAGGTAAAGTACAGTCACATAAACGCTACCATCTCTTCTCAGCTAATACTCCCACAATGAAAATGCATCAGACCAACACATTAAGGAAGCTGAGCCACACAAACAAAGTTAAAGAACAGGTAGCTCTTTCAAACAGGAGGATTCCTAAATTTAGTATGTTATAGACGTAATCTTTGTCAACCTAGACCGATACGAAAGTCTCCTCATCAAATGCTTTTCTCCAGGTTATGCTTCCTACATGTGAATAACACTTCCATCGAGCTGTTTTCTATCACCTGTCAGTTATTAACTCATAGATACTACATCAAGTAAAACCAACATCCAGTGAAAATTACTTACCAGGGGCGCAGTCCTTGCAGCATTTTTTACCGAAAGGATATTGATGTTCTTTGCATTTCAGTACCAAGCAATGGCTAACAGCGATTGCCAGCAGCAAGAACAAAACAGTAGAAAAACAGGAGTAAAAACCTACAGCTACCATAATGCAGCCCGACTCTCCCAACAAAACTCTGATAGTGGCAAACTTTTGGAGAAGTGATTCTAAACCGATGGTGATCAGAACAAATTCAGATGTCAGTTGCTGGGAAATTCCCAGCATGTGCTCCACGCCCCCATCCTTCTTCCCCACACCCCACAAACTTATTGGCAGTTTACAACTGAAATACTCATAGGCAGAAAGACAGCATGCTGAATAGCATTATGAGAAGATTTCTATTCATAGCCTTAAAACAGAGTGCCTCCAGCCAGGCACATACCTCTCTACATCATATTAAAGCACAGGCCTTGAACACCAGAAGAACTAGAAGAGATGATCCTTATTATTGTAAAGAGGAGTATTAAACAGTATTAAATGACTGAAAACCTTCATGGATGACAGCTACAGGTAAAATGAAACACAGCCCACACAGGCTCACTCCTTAAAAGTCGAAGTACAGACAGATTCTCTCCCCTTGGTCTCATGGTAATGGTAGACCCGTGACTTTTATTGCTGCATAAAAACCGACATTGTTAATACATTTCTGAGGGAGAGTGCAGTTTCACACACCATCAGTCATTTTGATATTGCCCCGAGGGGCCAGCAAAAGCTACAAATGAGAAGCTTTTGCAGTCTCCATTTCGACTCTCAGTATCAGACTCCCTGTGTTGCCATTGAAGGAAAGTAAGCTGCTGTCTCCAAAACAGAGGATTTGTGCTACCCCTACCGTTTGCTCCCAAGGAAATAAAAGCTTCCAGCAGAGGTGTGCTTCATGAAAGCAGAGGATGCAATATTCACATACCAGCTACTTCTGATGCCTACGGTGCTCCACAGAAACATGTTAATTCTAGCTCCACAGAAGCATGTCAATTCAAACGCCCAGAAGGCTTCTCCACGCGGCTCGGCAAGGACAGCAATGGAGGAGGCTAAATAGCACACTGGCATTGCAGTCCTGCCCTCACCTAACGCAAGCACGTAGAGTAGAGAAGAAAGTGATCACACTAGGAATTAGTGGGTTTAACATTCCAGGCTCGCTATTAGAGTTTTACTAATCTGATCTTACTGATCTACGATCTAAATTTTAGGTCTCCCAGTTCTAAGAGACTCGAGCAACTATTCTGCAAAGTCCCAAGTAAACAAGACATCCTACAGTAATCAAATATGTTTTATTTTACATTAGTTAAAAAACATAGCCAGACTTCCCAGACAAAGCAGATCTACAGTTAATTTACATCTAAACGCAAAAGAGATTTGATTGAAACAGAAGTATATTTGGAATCCCAATTAGCCTGCAGTATTTGGGAGGACCGAACAGCAACACCACGGCATGGTTTATCCAGAACTGCTGCGTTTCATCTCTTTCTTAAATTTCCGTAAGACTATTCAAGAGTGGAAGGGGAGACAAAAGTCAGATAAAACAGTAACTATTTTACTTCTCCTGTTTTCCAAGCATTTTGGAAAACAACCACTATGGGAAAGAAATTATACCAAAAGGGAGCAAAGCTGACAGAGCAAGTAAGCCACACCAGTTGAATTTCAACTACGTTCATTCACACTCAGTACCTGAATGCAGGAAATACCCAAATCTCTTCCCACTGTAGCATCACACTCAATACCATTTAAGTGGCTTTATGCCTCATGACTGAGTCATTCCCTCAACAATATTTAATCACATTTTTTTCCCCCCAATTCTCTTTCTCAAATAGCAGCAGACATTACCGATTCGGTAAGTCAATTATTATTCAGTAAGAAACTGAAAATGCAAACTCCTATGATGTTCACTAACAAGGTAAGGTTAAAATTCTGCTATATACACTTAAACTGAAAACTCTCCAAATACTAGAGCAGTGATGATGAAACACTGATATTCTTGCTAAGGATACTTTAACACAAATTAAACACTCGTAACAAAAGCAGTTAGCCATGTACCATCTTGAGAATTCAACTTTTATGGATGGCACACTTAAGTGTTACCAGGCCTGATAGTCCTTTACATGGCCATATTATGCAAGTAAACAAAACCGGGAGAGAACACTGCGATTATCCCATCGCATTTCATATCTAGCACATTCCTTGGCTGGATCGTCACCAATGCAAATTAACCTCTCCCAAATGCTGCATGGCATTGCCACGGGGACCACACGTGCCACAGGCTGCTCCCAAAAAACAGCCTAGATACAGCTACTGTGGTTGTAGTAGGAGACGAGAGTTTCACGGTGGTGAGTTAAGTCACGTTGTGGGTCAGAAATAAGATCCTGTTCTGCTTTTATTTAATGTACATGTATCACTTTTTACTATAGATGCTTATCCTAGAGTTTTTATACAAGCTTTTGAATTCTGGAAAGATGAAGCATGTCCATGACATAGTAGCACTCAGATACCAAGTGCTATTAACAGTAGGCACATCGCTTGTGTACATGGGAAAAAAAAAACCCAAAACCGAACATTCAACTGATAACTAGTGCTTAATGTAAGGCTTTAAAGAAAAAGTCACTAGATTCCCTAGGGATTACAGGCAAAGAAGGCTTCAACTATAGGAAAGGACCTACAAGAATCTGAGAAAGACTGAGTGCATACAAAATACTTAAAGAATTTTTGAAAATAAGTCAGTCTATGGACAAACTACAATAGTCTGACTTCTAAAATTCCAACATAAGAATAACCTCATGTACGTCCAAATCTCACCACGCAGTCCACCTTATCCTTACAGCTGTTAGTTAATACATGAACCTGGTTTCTGGCAGAGAAAAACAAAACACATTAAGGTGCAGAACTCCATGCATACATTAAAAATCAATTTTTTGCAGTTGTTCCTCAAGTTTCAGACTTATCAGGCGTGGTGTAAATACTGCACCAACTGTAAATACTTCAACATTTTTGCAGTTGCTAGCTAAATACTGTTACCTTATATTTTTCAAGGGATTCCATGCTGACATTATCAGAAGATTAAACTAAGACTGCATATGCATAATCGTCGCCTCTACTGACACATAAAGTTCCAAATTTCATTATCGTATTTCAGCTGCTCAAGAATCCCTTTGCAAACTAGCACTTGCCTTCAGAGCATCAGGTGTGACAAGACAGAACTTGTCCACTCAAATTACATCTAATAATTGAACTGTGCAAACAACTAGAGTATAATACAATGATTCAGTCAGGACATTTATACAATTACCAACTAATACTGCTAAACCTTTTTGTCTTAACTAGATTGGGAACAACCACATTGCAAAACTGTATGCTTAAGTGTATATTTTTGTAGTAGTTCAAAGTGCAGGTCATCGCATATTTATGAAGCCTTAGTTAAAACAACAGCTAAGTAAAACCTAGACCTTTTGCCAATCAATCTAAACCAGCCATACCTGTGACTTCTACTAAGCACATTTTTAGACACAGGATTTTGTTTTGCACATCTCCAGATTCTAGCCATATTAAAATCTCACCACTCTGCAACCAAATACACGCGGGGTGTTGGTACAGAGGTGGAAGGGAGCAAGGGTTTACTGAGCTCAGTTTAACAAGAGATTATCAACTGAATTTATCCCTCTCTTACGGTTCTTTCAAAATCATGTTTTGTCTGCCCTCTGAAGAATTTTAATTTTTTCCACTCATTGACAAACCTAAACCCAGCAACATTTCCAAAGAATGGAGAAAACTATTTAATGAAAAGTGATATATTTATATAAAAAGACTCTGATACAAGCCATCTAACAAAAAAAAAAAAAGGAATATTGAAACAGAAATCGACAGCAATACTTATATTTACATTATATTAAGAGAATAAATTTAATCAAATATAACATCTCACTTGGATTTTCAGGTAACCCTTCAGAAAGAGGGGCTTTTTACAGCAAAGGTGGAACCCGAGTAAAAAGAAATTTTCTACTTTAGACAGTAGTGGATATGACCCTTGTGTTGCAAGATGCTTTCAAAGATTACCCAAAACCAGACTGATTAAAAGCTTCCCAAGTGCTGACGGTACGTTGTTCCAGCAAAAGCAGTTCAAAAGCAAAGCCTGTATTTCCCCCAGCTTCATCCCTCACGAGTTCATCGGCATCATTAATTTGCAGAGGCAAGTAATTGTACTAGTTTTAGCAATGAATTTTAGGTTAGTAATCATACACCTAGATGAATTCCATTGCTCTGTCCAACATAAGTCCACAAAGAAACATCCCCTTTGTTTCATTTCAGAATGAATTTTCTGTTTTTAAAGACACAAAGCCTTTCACATTCCCAGTGCAGTTGCAAACACAAAACCTGTCAGATTACAACCAGTTTTCTTTTTAAAGTAGATGCAGAAGAGTTTCTCTGTAACATTTAAAATAAGTTCTTCCCCACAGCTACTCAAGATAGCTTAGCAATGGAGGGAGAACTTGGATTAAATTCTCAACAATACGTAAGTAGGTTGAGATGTCTTGAGAAAAATACTGGAACATTAGCCAATCAGTCTACATATGGATATTCTCATGAGGTCAGAACACACATATCTGAACCACAATCCCCAGTACAAAAGCCAGTATCTTTAGTGTTACTTGAGATTTCGATGGATCAGCAGCTGTGAGGGCAACAAGAAGAATTAAATATTTAAGAAGCCTCCACCAAATATGATTAGCCAAAACGAGCTGAAACTTCAGCTGGGTTAACTGTACAAACCAGGACAAACTGATGTAGTCCAGTATCTGCCTTATTATTTACGGACCTTTTTCCCCCCCTCAAACCAAAGGCAAGAGAGCTGGAGATCTTATGTACGGACTGAAGTTTTTTTTAAGTCTAGGACAACACACTGTAGGCATATAACACAGATAGCAGCAAAGTAACTTTCTGTCTGTTTGGGGACTGGATTTTTTTTTTTTTTTTGACAGCAAGAAAGTGCTTCAGAGCTCTGGAAAAGCGAGCAGGATCAGAACTCCTCATGGACGTTACGTGCATAGTCCATAAGCTTGCTGCCTGTGAAGTATTCACTGTATTTCAGGATCTCTTCCAGCTCTAAGTGATGGTTTTGATTTTCATCTGCTACTGCTATCATCTGCTTCGCTTCATTTAGGGCATTGTATTCATTCATAGGATCCATATATTCCTAAAACAAGCAAGAAAATAATTTTCAATCACTAAGCACACATTTCCATACACCAGAATTATGAACCTTAGCTCTATGCAAGCTTCAGCAATTATGAGACCAATATAAACCGTCCCAAAGTGAATGTAAGTCATGGAAAAAGGTGTCAGCATATCTTTTTAACAGGCTTACATCTATCTCCTAGCTATTTTTACATTCAGCACTTCCTTTGCTGTTGTAATAGAAATCCAGATTTTCTCAGCTTATGCCGGTGTCTACAATAAAAATATTTTTGACATTTTGGTTGCAAACTAAACTCATTGTCAAATCTGGTGGTTTTTGTGAAGAAATACCAATTTGAAATTAAAAAGTGGCACACTATCAATCTGTACGACCTAAATTTTCTTGTTTCTGGAGATAATCTTTTCAGAAGATGTTCAATTTACAACATTCTTATTCCATTTTAAACCACCAGGCAGATATTACAGGCGGTCAGAAGTCTCAAACAAAGCATTTTGCTCCTTTACCTAACTTGAAATAGAAGTTTTCAAGCAGTGCACTTTAGTTCATGATGCAGAAGACTCAAAATTATCCTCAGTTTCTTCCCAGAAGAGGTGACATACACGTGCGTGTGTCTGTGTATTTATATGTATACAAAGACTTCACAGATAAAATGGCTACTTTCAAAATAAAGTTCTCAGTAAAAAGATTATTCATATTGTCTATGTCACAATAGAACTGTTTATCCATACTACCACTATCATTCATACCCATATATTTGCATACTGAGAAGGTGAGGAACTTTAACATTCATCTTGTCTCAGGGAGAAGACAAACATTTTAGAGGTTCTCCTCTCACACTGCCTATGCTGCAGTTTGAATTCTGCTAGTCAAAGTACATTCTCACATCCAGAAAGGAAAAAAGTCAGAAATGAGCCCCGAGCCTCTTCCATTGGCCCCAAAACTGCCACAACTATAGGGTACAAAATATTTCATGTTGTTTGGTAGACTCTTCTGTAGACAGAACTATAAGAAGAAAGCCTTACTTCTGCAAACCAAAGTCCAAAAGGGCCACAAACTAGAATCCACACTTGAAAATAAAAACTTGTTTTTCTAAAAGAAGAAGAATACTCCGAAAGACAAGAAATCTCAGCTATTTTTGAGGCTAATGGGGCCCCAAGGTTTGTTGGGTCATTGGATTTTTTTAGTTTGTGTTATTTTGGGTTGTTTTGTTTTAAATGAATATATAGGTTGCCAGTTACTCCTTCTGTAACTGAAAGTATGACTCATTGTCCCATTAACCAGTGCACCTAACCAAGTCTGTGACTTGCTTTCATGCACTCCAAATCCATACAAGTGTCTGTGACAAAAAACCCTAAAAGCATACCTATGAATAACAGTTATGCTAGGAAAACTCCCTCTCTTATCTAACAAAAAAGCATACCAACGCTATCTGCAAGCACTATAGAACAATACTATAATCCAAAGTTTTGTAAAGTAGACACACACACTGTACTGTTAATTCAAATATTTTTGAACTTCGTATTCTCTAAAGCAGGTTCAATCCCCTATTCAAAAACCAACTATTGGTTTTAAACCACTAGAATTATTTGTGGAAGACTTACCTCCAGCTCTTCCATTGTGACAATACCATCATGGTTAGCATCAATGACCTCCTCGAATTCCTTCCTTCTGTCTTTTACCCAGTCATCATCAATATCTTGAGCTTGTTGGTTCTCTACAGTACCAACAGGTAATGAAATGAACTCTGAAAGTGTAAGTTTCTTATCTCCGTCTTGATCTACAACAGACATACATAGTAACTGAAAAGTATTTGCTTAATACCCATTAAAAATGCAAAATTCCTTCACGTCAGAGATGTCATTGGTACAGTCTGCCTGGTTTCAGCAGTCCACAATTCTGTTTCTAGCAGAGAAGAACAGTTATCATTCATATCTTTGGTCAGCCAAAACCTCTCAGTATTACGGTACACACACAATGTTTTAGAAGGCTAAAACCCCATACATTTATCAATATACTAAGCAAAAAGAATTGTACTGGTCCTGAAGGAGATAACAGGTGGCAAGCTGGGCTTTTTCCCCCCCCATAATTATCATTGTTTATTTTTTCAAGAAACTACTGCAACAGAAATTTTCTTACAGCTGTATCCAGTCTCCCCTTGTATAAGCATTCAGGTAAATTAACTCTTATAAAAGACTGCATACTGCAATTATTCTGTCTGTGCATGCCACACACTCAAGTATCACTGGAAACTCTTCATATTTATTAAGCTAACAACTAGCAAAGTCATAGTTCTCTCTTTTTTTTTTAATTCAGGTGTTCTAGCAGTTTTAAATACGCATCACTATTGACTCAATAGAAAAAAAAGTGTGCCAATACTTTTGAATTAAAAAAAATTTCTTAGAAACCTCCACCATTTTTTTCCACTTTCATGACTGTACGTCACGATTCTTACACGGTTGTTGTACTGGGGAAGTACAAAGCAATTAACGTCCTCCTCACAGAACATTCACATCAATATATTTTATAATATTTTACTATTCATCAAATCTTTTCTACTCTTGCTACAGTGATCCTACAATGCAGCAGCACTTTAGTGTGAAGTGGGGTCAGTTGATCTTCTTTGTATGAAGTACTCCGTATGTATTTCTAACATACAATGTTGTGCTGTTCTTTTAACAACCAGAGACTAAATTTAGTCTTGACAGATGCACAGACAACTCCAGAGATGCCAGCATTTGTGCTAACAGTTTTTCTTACTCATCCCATTAGAAGATGTGTAGAACAGAGTAAACAAGATGTGCCAAGATTTCAGACTGACCCATGACAGTGCAATGACCTAACAACATCTGCCCAATCAAATGGTTTGCAAGTAAACAACTGCCAAGAAACATGTTTTAAAATGGCATACCCAAATCTCGGATGATTTCTTTCACCATGAACTTCAGCATTCCCCTACTATGCTCTGGATGAAGAAAGGACAAGAATTCTTCTTCATTCAACAACAGATCAGGAGGCGGGTTGTCAGCTTGGTACCACCGATCCTTCAGGTTATCTAAAACTTCCTGTGCTAGAAATTTAAGAAAAAGATTTAGGTTATCATGATCAACCTATTTAAAGTGCTTAAAATATACCTTCCCCTGTTAAACCAGGATGACCTATGAACCAGTTATTTTACAGTTTATCTCCAAGGGAAAGCGGGTGCTGAGCGGAAACAAGTGCAAGTAGTTTCGTCTAGTTTGTGCTGAAACACTAGGAAAGATCTTTTAACCAAACAACTGAACTGAAATTAGCAGATGAAAACAAAGATTTAGCTACACCTGTATCAAAACTTCAACGTATCAACTGAAAAGTATTGTCCTGCCAGTATTGTTGGCTGGTTCTGGTAGGAGGTATGAATAATACAACTTTGTTCAGTATTCCCTGTTCTCCTTTCTTATTTTTGTATTTCAAAGCCCACTGCCAACAGAGATGTTTCACCTGCCTGAATACCAGTAGCACCTTTCTTCGGAATGAATCATTTTTGTATTCTACTTTGAACCAGCCCTGTGCATTGAAATAGCCAAAACATTCTTCAAATTAAAAATACTCTTCAGATTCACTGTCTCTGTGTATTGCAATTGTGACATCACACACCTCGTTAATATCTTCAAGGAAGGAAGACGTCAACCAATTCTTTTCCTACCCGAACAACCATAGAACAACAAATCCTTTGACATTTAGTGTGTTTTCTTCTAAGATAAATAACATGACTATCATTAAATCTAGAATTCTGATCTGCGAAGTGCCACTGTACTAGTGCTTTGGCTAACGGTACTACGTAAGTTTATTCTACTCTATAGCACTGGTTAAGGCTACCACAGGTAAGAAACTATTCCTTGTCAACACAGCGGTTCCAAGCATGACCAAAGGGACACGTTTTATTACTCCAATGTTACAACACTCAACTTCTCTTATTTCAACTTGGCATTCCTTAAAACAACATTATCTAAATCCAAACCAGTGTTGTTTTGAACTCTTTTTAGGTATATTCAGGCTCACAGGATTTGAGTTAACAAAATGTTACAGTGATCTACCACAAAGTGATGATTGTATTATGCATACTGCACACAATTTTAAGTGTTTTTTTTTTCATCTGGCCACAGCGCAATTCCAGACAGCACCCTCAGCCTCCACAAAACAACGTATATTAATTAAGCTTAAGAACTATATTAAACAGATTATAAAAAAGAAAAAATCAAAGCCTAGTTTTTACAGCAATCAAAAACACATTTCAATGGACAGCCGTTCTTTACAAAGCATCTAACTGAAAAGGCAGTATAAGCAAGGCCATAAAGCAGGGGGCTAGGAAAGCTATGAAAAGACTTCTGCCCTGCCTCTGCTCCTCCCTTCTTCCTTTACGCTGTCAAAGGTTCAGAATTTAAAAGAATCACCTACCCGAAGAGAACTTATATCCTTAGACTGAGATATATCATCCAGTATTTCAGACTAAAAATGTGATTTGTTGGAACTATGAGAGAACAGATGCTAAGCTGAGCACCAAGAAATGCGCTTAGTTCTTGGTTACTCAAGGATACAAGTACTTACTATTCCTTTCACCTACCTTGTTTATTCTATATCAGAAAGCATTCTGACTTCAGACCTAAACCCTGCATATGTTTTAGTTATCACTGTAATTTAATAAAGGGAAATATTTTTGCTGGAAGGAGAAAATGCAAGCTGAAGTACATGTGTAAAAACAGATACATCAGCATCAAAACCATTTTACATTTCTTCTCCTTTCATTTCATCTTACACCATGCAGACAAGCACTTTTTAAGTGATTTTTTCCTAAACTCAACCGATTATCATAATCATGGTTTCTGCTAAACCCATGCATCTGATCTGAAGAAAAAACCACCCTGCAACACACAATGCAAATATTATGTGCACCTAGTAGTCCTGAAGACAACCAAACAGGAAAAAAATACCTGTATAGAGTATTCTTTTTCTGGTATGGGCATTTTCTAAATGACACACTGGAAAAAAATACTGTCTGTATCACACCCTGCTATCTGCAAAATACACTAACACGCATAAATCTGAAGCGTTTCCTTTTCACAAGTTTTAAAACAGTCTGAAAGATTAGAGTCTTCAGATAATAAACTTTTAAAAAATAAACTGTCTTAAATAGCTCCTGCATGCTTTTGGCTGCTGAGCTACAAGAGGAAAACCAAAATCAACGGTCATATTTACATTTTTGAACTGCTAGTTGCAATTAAGAGTTAAGTCTTCAGTGAATGTTTTTGTGTGAAAAGAAAACTTACAGAATCTTACCATTTACAAACTTACTCTGAAGATTTGTATTAAGTTTTAATTACATAAAGAATACAAGTAAACACAGAATAATAAAAATCACTTGCTTATGGTTTTCCAATGTAGCCAACCCCAAGTGTTAGAAGTCACAAGACAATCTCCCTTTGCCTACCTTTCTTATTCAGTCTCAAATGAAACACAACTGTCAGTCATCAGTTGAAACTCTCTTATCTCCACAATAAAGCTGTGTTGCTAGTTTTGGCCTGGCATTGCAAGACTCAGAACACGCCTCAAGATCGACATACTCAGTTATTTTTTATTATACAGATTGAAAAAGTGTACTTTTACACTGCACTAGAGTATGAAAATAAGTTTTGCCTATCATCCTCAGGAAGCAGTAGATAACCAATTTGATTTTCCCAAACAAGTCTTATTACCTAGGTAGGAAAATGATTACGTACACACTTCCCTTATTCAGCAAATCTTTTATCTGATGAGCATTCCTGTAAACTGTAGTTAACCACACTGCCATAGAACATGCTGCACAGGTGTTTTCCCTGCCATGAAATTCAAAGGCCCATTTGCATTTTAGTTGCTTTTTGATAAATGGAAAATGTAACATAACCCACTTTTAAATGACTAATTCCTGCAAGGAAAGGCTAAGGCTTCGTATTTTACTTAACAGTAAATTTAAACGCTTTTAGATGGGGCGG
>VZSC01017259.1:106708-138692 GCA_013398225.1 Steatornis caripensis
GGGGGGGAGCGGGGAGATTACTCTGTTAAGAGTTGCCATGTTTATATCAAGTCAGATTCAAATGAAAGTTTCAAAAGTAGCAAGGAAGAAATGATCAATCTCACTAACGTAGAGAATCAGTCTCTCTCTTTAGAGAACTTAGATGAAACATGAAACAATTAGGCACCCTTCTGCTCTTAACAGGAATGGTGTATAGCAGCTCCCTTTCATTTGGAACAGAGGGCTGGTTCCCACATTAACAATACAATGGTCCACAGACAACACAGGTCTGGGAACTTTTAGCAGACCGTTAAACATAAATACCTGAAAACTATTCAAACAGGGAGTAACAAATACGCAACCAAGATTTTTCAGTGTTAAATATTTACATCAAGAGTGTTGGGAAGGCAGATCTGAGTTGGAAAGAAATCTAGTATTTCTGTCTTACGACATACATTCTACATTTGTGTAGAAGCAGAACTAAAACATTCACCTTCTACGAAGAACAGTTTTGACGTTCAGTTTTTAGGAAAGTAAAAGAAAAACCAACGCACACCACTGGTTGCACTTACTTTCTTCATCTATTTTCAACTCTTCATTGTTTCTGATCTTCTCTGCAATCTCTTTTTCATCGAAGCCCTTACTTGCCAAAAATTTAATTTTATATTCATCCCAGGACACATGGCCTGTAAGAAAGCGCCATATCTCAGACATTACATAGTATGCTTAAATGATGAACTTTTGGTCTTATTACATGAAATAGTACATACTAAAATCTTTTGGTTCACCACTATAACCATCACACTAAGCTTTATAAATGGCAACACGAAAACTATCTGCCTGATTACTTTTACGTTGCTCTAGACCAGACAGGCCTTGTGAAAATAACCTATTTATGTCACCAGCCTCACCACATCCCTGGCAGAGCCACTTAACTCGTGGCAATTTCCTATTACCCAAAGTAAAGTAACATAGCAGTCAACACAGAACTACAGTGCCGACTGGAGCACATCACTCTGCTCTATTGTCTTCTGCATGGCTCAATCCAGTTGTGATTACAAGCAGTCCAAAGCAACTTGGATTATGTCACAGCACATATGAAGAACAGCTAGCAGGTTTGGCTGCTAGCAACTGACTTAAGATGTCATCAGGAGATGGAGGAATCGTTCGTCTTACCATCACCATCAGGGTCCACAGCTCGGAAGTGCATTTTATTCTCTTCCACAGCTTCCTGGAAATGTTCATCTGTCTTTTCCATGATCCAGCGCTGCATCTCTTTCGCACCTATCTTTTTATCATTATTTATATCCACCCTATGTACGAATAGCAAACAGGATTTAGATTTGGGGATTGTGGAGGGGGAGGTGTGGTATATTTTTATATTATAACTACTTTATTCAGCAATAACAAACATAATTTGCTACAGAAAAGGAGTATATTTATAAACCTCTCCGGGAAGTTGTATGTTCTTTGAACTACAGAGTAAACAAGTAGCAAGTTAGCGATTTATTTCATAATTAAAGTAACTACATCTAGGTTATTACTCAGTGAAAAACATTCAGCCATACTTCACCTTGCTGCACGTTAACTCATTTCAATATTATGTTTTTCAGTAAATTTTTAAAGTAGAGGAAACCACAAATACATCACTCATGGCACATTAGCTCATTTCCTATTGGTTCAGAATTGTCAGCTGCCAGCTGCTGCAGACTTTCACTACTCTGAAAAACTTCTTCTCTAACACTGTCTCCAACCATTAACTCCCTCTCAATTTATCTTTCCAAGTCCTTTTTACCTTGATCTTCCAGATCTCCAAGTTTACTTATGTGCTGCCTCCCTGTGTCTGCCTAGATCACATCACAACTGCCACGAGCGTCAACAACAACGAAAACATAATGTGAATAACTGTGGTGCAAGGACTTCCAAATTATTTAATACTTTGACCATACTACTTGTAAATGGAAAGAAACAAACAAATCAAGTTTGCTCTATTATACCTTGATCTCTGGTAACACATTACAGCTGATAAGTTTTTAATTCTTAACACATTTAAAAGTTCTGCATGTACATTTTTTCCTGTGTTAGGTTTCTGAGTTATCAGGCTCACTTTGCTTTGTCAAAGGATATGCTTGTACTCAGCGCTATTTAGCTACAGAACTAAACTTTTTCTATCTAAAATTATCAGTAAAATTCCAATCAGACAATCCACTGTTCTCCTTAATGTACTACCAATACTGCTTTATTTTATCAACATACATTGCCATACCATCAATTCCACTAATGCTTGTTTCATTAGAAAAAAGTTAATATAAAAATTACAAATATAAAACCAACAACATGCCACTAAGGGTTTGAGCACATCGTTAAGTATTTCTCCCAAAAAGATGTAACGCTATTTAAAACTGAAAAGACATCACTAACATTTAGGAGGCAAGATTCTATTTAAAGTATATCAAAACAACTCTTGTTCAATTTAAAAAAAAAAAAACACCAAAAAACAACGAAGAAAAACACAAGAAAAAAACCCCAGCTTGACTCTGGCTTTTTTATCTGTTTCTATCACTGTCTTAACAGTACTGAAGTGTTATCAGTGAAACTCAAGTTATTAAATATGTGATTTGCCTTTAAATGTCAACTAAATGTTGAAAGCTTAACCCAAATAACAACCCTAGCACCTAATCTTCTACAACGCTCAGCTGTATAAATAAATATAGTATTAGTGGTTTTAAATATTGTATCACATCTTTCCACATACA
Source organism: Steatornis caripensis (assembly GCA_013398225.1). NCBI lineage: Eukaryota > Metazoa > Chordata > Aves > Caprimulgiformes > Steatornithidae > Steatornis > Steatornis caripensis. The sequence goes on from VZSC01017259.1 coordinate 109,444, forward strand.
TATGCACAGGATCAGTATTAGCAACTTTTCAAAATCAATGGCAAGACCAGCAAAATCGTCATGTTCCACTCGTGTCACCTTGCACCTACCAGGCAAATAAATGTGGGGTTTGATATGGAATAGGTACTATCAAAAAATCAGAAGGGAAAACAAAGCATTTTCCCCTCAACATTTAACATTCTAGTTTCCTTAGATCAAAGCTATCAAACTTAATACTTCCAAGCTGTACTTTCCACCTAAATCACATTGTAACCAGGGAGAAAGGTTAAAACATCCCATTTATTGCTCTTCTAGCTCATGAAAGTGCACCTTTGTTCTGCTACCACAGTTCACAAAAAGTCTCCAATGACTCACGATTTTCATGAGCTAGCAGGCATCAACCATACAAGGCGAGCTGAAATCCCTTCAGTGTCCATAAACAGTGCTTCTGCTTTTGAGAGGAATATTTACAACAGTACGAAATGTAAGATAGGGTCCTTCTGTGAGGTTACCATCTAAGGCGATAAAAACAAAAGACTGTCCATGCTTCCTTACATAAGTATCTCGTTCAGAATGGACTACTGAAAACATTCCACTAATAATGACAAACTTAGATAATTACATGTTGCCAAACAACTTAATACTGGTAAGTCATGGAAAACTGAGGTTATAACATGGTGATGAGCACTCAGTTTTCTGAGGCAGATAGGCCTCAAGACTCAAAAGATGTTAGTAGAGTGGTACATTCTAGTGCACTCCTTAAAAAAATTGCCAAGGAACAAATACTGTCAAGAAAGAATTTACGTTCAAGAATACAAGAAGAATCCAAGCAAGAGTATCATCGCAGGCTGTAACTTTGCTCAAACCCTCTTTTGGAATCTGTGTATAGAAACCTTGTGATGATTTCTCAAACTCCATGATACACCAGCACAAAAAAAAAAAAATCTTGATTGCTCTTGTTCTGCAAGAAGCATAGTTTTCTGCTAGAGAGCTCCATCTCAAATTTGTAGAAAAATAGGTATATGATGTACTACTTCCTGAATTGAATGCAAGAAAAGTTTTCATAAAAGCAGGGACTACTGTCAGCAGAAATTTCAGTTAAAAAACAGACTACAAAGAGCAACTTACCTTACTGCTTACCTGTCTCATTCCAAAGAAAATTACAGGGAAAGCTCAGCCCAGACAATCGTTGATGTAACGTGATAATTACCACTAGTATTAATACACCGCAGTAATGTGCAGCATCAGACATAACAGCTCCTTATAATGTCTAAGTTCAAGGTTAACACTTTACTGACTATTCAGACTGCATTTCATTATCTATTCAGAGCATAAATGTTAATATTACCTTTGAGTAAGAAACAAGCAAGTATGTTACTTAGTAGGATAATTGTAAATTTTTCCTTAACAAAAGCCTATAGTAAAGGCTGCATTGAATATAGACGACAAGCCTAGAAGAACAGGTTTTAAACACTTCAGCCCAGCTTCTCAACAAGCCAATAAAAATGAGATTTGTGTGGCCACCTTTCAAAATGTCCACATTGGAGAGTATTATCAATAAATACTGGCCACCCAGGTTCAGATTCCTAACCTGGTTTTAGGTTCCTAAATAACAACACTGCAATGCTGCCTGAGGTATTCGGGGGGGACACAGGGGGAGCAGGAAGGCAGTGTTCTTACCTAAAGGACTAAATATAACAATTTCCTTGAGTACCTAATGCATGTTACTTTAAAGTTGCTTTCTGCTTCATCCAAATAATGAAAAGCAGATCCAGAAAGTAATTTTTAACAACAGAAACCAAAGCAAAGCTCTACTTTACTTAGTAGGAGGTATGCAAAATTTATTAGACGCATATTTAAATGTACAGGTTAGGAAAAACACAAATCGTGGTGCATACACTACTTAAAACCTTCCAATGGCACACAGCATAAACAGCTTTTTAACTGAATAATACAAATCAGTAATCTAAATCGAAGATATCAAAACAGGAAAGCTTAAAACGTCCCCTTGCCTCATTCTTTATTCTACCTGCTATCGTCCAAGATCAGCTGTCATTACTAGGATCTTCCCGCCATATACAGAACGCATACCAGTAGAAATAAATACTGTGTTAGGCTATGAGACAAACCTGAAATTAAGAAAGGGGGCATGGATCTTGCCCTATGTGCAGTCTGAACACAGTCACGGTCCTAAAGTCTGAGAGAGCTACACTTACAAGTGTTACGGGATTCAGGAGGAGTTCTGGTTTAGGACAGGGTAAGTTAATAACTTCCTAATGAGGAGAAAAAAATCCAAAAAACCTCTGTAGATGGTAGTAGTTAACAGAAGGTGTATTTAAGCCTGTGACCTGATGAATGCCCATCAAGGTAAGGTGCTCAGCTAACACCAAGATTTTAACTTTTAAATCACAAGCAGGGCTGATGCTAAGTAGCTGCAAACATTAGCAAAATGCAAATGCTAGAAAGATAGCCAGCTTTCAAACTCACAGAGGTAACTCCATCACCACAAAAACGTCCTGACAGAAAGCCATGCACATCACCTTCTTCTGTACTTGAATTTATCAGGTTTGCTTAGTGCATGTAATTTAATTTACAAGATAACTGACCCTTAGAATCAAGGCTCTCTGAACTGAATTCTAGTATACAATGCCATTGATTTAGTGAAATCAGCATCACCATAAATACACTTGATTGCTTTCAATATCCTCCTTATTCCCTACCATCAACACCCACCTACACAAGCTAAAGTGCACCATACAGCAGAATAATTTGCTACAGATTCCAGGCTAATTTAAACTATTTAAATGGACGCTACAGCAAACTGGGGTTTTTGCAATTATGAGAAGTACAAGAACAAAGAATTTCATGTGATGCCCTCTCACAGATTTTCTTGATCTGAAGATACCTGAACACTTGCCCTTGGCAGGGAATGAAGCGTAAAAAGTTGCACCCAGGATTTTCTGCACCATGCCCTAATTTCACAGGGCAAAGTGGAAGTACTAGCCAACTTGTAACAAGCCACTTCTGCAGACAAGTAAAGCTTGCCCTCCCAGTAAACAGTCACTTCAGAAACAAATACAGAATTATGAAATGCCACTTGTTCTTTCAGTCACACATGGCTTGCTCGCCTAGAAAAACACAGTTTGGGGAGCTTTTCTTCCATGTTTCAACTTGATTTTCAGTAACCCTATTAGACAATAATGCATGCTTTGAACAGACTACTGTATATCATACTGGCACACCGTAGAATCTCAGCTGTCGTTGATTAAAAACACATTGTGTGTTTTCTTTATGCCTTCAAGGAAAGTATTTCCAAAGTATCTCAAAGACTGTCACTTACTAGCTTTTCCCAGAAGTTCATAGTATTTCTCTTTTCACTATGTCTAGAGCATGTCTAGAACACAACCAAACTCCTGAGAATACTTTTCTACATTTCTAATCTGATCATCTGACAGAATGTAATTTTAAGTACCTGAGTGAAACTGATCTTGAATCCAATTGCTTTAAGCTTCCCAAGACAACCTCTTTCAGAACAAACAGGCAGAAACGAACGCAGTTTGCAATTTGTGTATGACAGTTTACTAAGCACCAGTTGAATGTTTCCAATAAACACAGAGCAATAAAGAAAATGAAAGCTTCTAAGCACAATCTCAGTATTTGTATATATCCTACCGAGTGGTTTGAACACAAGACATACTCATAAAGGATTCTACTCTACGTGAAAAAGGCACTCTGGTTTGCCTATTTGCTTTAGCTGCCTTTACTCAGAAGAACAGCAGAAAAAAAAATCCAATGTTATTATTGATATTTTTTCCCTGTTAATGAAAAGTTTGCAGAAAAAAAGCTTTGTTAAGCCTTCTCATTTTACCTCAAGTATATGCACATCCCCACACCATCATCAGCATTAAGAGTACCAATGTAACTTAAGCTGCTCTAATGAAATTAATTCTCCATTGCAAAAAGGCAAATAAAGCCAATTATGCCACCTAGTGCCTACAAGGATGCACTGATTTTGATTTCCATTTCCACTGTTACTGACCTCCAAACACCGGCCAGTTCATTGGCTGACACTACCCTTATCTGGCACAAGAAATGCTTTATAAAAGGGAAAATGCTTTAATGTCTAAAAGTAAAGTTAGTATTTTTACATCAAACAAACCGCAAGACAAAGTTTTCAAAAAGGCTAAAAAGAAAAATTTAATCTTTCTATTCTTATGTTTCATTCTTTTCTATATTCTGAGGAGCTTAAGGTTTTGTTGACAACGCTGCTACCTGAATGAAGAAAGCTGTCATGTGAGTTTCTGGATTCTTGGTATGTCCAGTTAGGTATAATTATTTCTAACATCCACGTATTTCATTTGAAACACTCAAATTTTAGACACTTAGCAGGTACTAGAAAGCCTTATGAACAGGAAGCAACGGTCAGTTTGTTTACCACAATCTTACCCCATTGTCTGTCTGTCCCTTTACTTCCCTTCTGGCTTTACTATTGTCTTTTCAGTGGTTTTCCTCCGCAGTTATTTGCAGAAGTCACAACAGAAACAAAAGCAAAATCCATATGGAATATAAGACTGAACAATAACTAACAAACTTGCGCTGCCAATCGAAACCAAACTTACAGGAAAGCTATAGAGCATACCACTGCCAGAACAAAACTGGAACAAACTCGCACCTGCCCAAGCCCTTGCATGGGCATCCTACCTCTGAGGAAGTCCTTCCTCACTAATTCCTTAATCTAAGATACAAGTGTGATTGATTATCCATTAAGCCCAGAAACCAGGGAAAAGTAGTATAAATTTTCATACCTTGAGAGGCTACATAGGTTTTTTTCACATAGAAACAGCATGTTTTGTCATATATTTTACTAGATCACAGCTAGTAATCACTAGATTACTAGATCACTAGATACAGTACTGTATACTGATCGTCACTCAACACATGCATTCTCACTCCTGAGAACAGCTTATACAGGTATGTTAATACTTTAATAACTTGAACACAGCACTTACAGTGTGATGCTTTCCCCTCGTCATTACAATTTTTAAATATTACAGAAAAGTTTGCAAATTTTACTCTGATGATCAGAGAAAGAGGATCCACCGTTCTTGGCAATGTACATAACTTACTTTGAAAAGATGACCATAAGCTTCTTCCTGTTTTTTCTGGGTTCTGAATCTTCCTCAAACTCTTCCATCTCTTTTCCTAGAAAAACCTCTTGATGAAATTCTTTGTTAAGATGCCCATCCATCTCCATTTTGACCCCGTTCAAATGATCTGGAGGCAAGATCTCATTCTCATCTTTACTGTCAGCTGGCTTTTCTTTGAGGGCTGAATTATTTGCAGGCCTTGCATAAACATCCATTAGAAGAAATATCAACAGAAGGGACAAATAAAGAGATCCCAAACTGCAGAGAAAGGCCTGTCTTGACATCATTTTTTTTCCTTTTTATCCAAAGTATTGGTTGATTAAATTGCCGTGAACAGATTAAATGATCTAAAAGCAAGAAGGAAAAAACACACGCAAATTAAACTCTAGAACATTATGTCACTAATAAAACAGCTCCCAAAATTCAGAAGAGCCTACACATATGTATTTGCAGCGAAAGAATAAAAAAGCCTGTTAAATAGTAAGTACATGACAAGACACTGTAACGTGTCGGTTTTCAGTCTGTGCAACTGCAATCTCTCTCAGAGGACTCTGGAAGATAACATCCTTTAAACGGCCTAGGTTTGCTCCAAAAATCCTCTTCGGGTGTTACAGCATGAACTGACCTGACAACTGAAAGCCAAGCATTTACTGCGAAGCCAACCCAGCACGCCAAGCACTCACGGTGCTAACACACAGCCCAGGCTCAGCTGTGGCAATGCCCCCAGCCCTCGCGCTGCACCTCCCAGCGCGCTGCAGGAACAGCCACGACAACACAACAGTTTACCAGAGATCTCAACAGACCACCCCTTCCGAGAGGCCGAAAGGCGTGAAGGTCTTGCTGGAAAGAGATGACTGAGGGAAATATGATTACGGATGCCATCGCATAAAGGGGAGCTGGAAACCCACGGGAAACAGCTGGCAGGAAAAGCAACCCCGGGGGTGGACCCTCCAGGAGCTGCTTGCCGGGGCGTTAAAACCGCTGCCACAGACGAGATCGCAGCCCACAGGGAAAAGGGCCGCAGACCGGCAGAGCGTGGAGGGGCACAAACTCCACAGTCCCGCCAAGCGCAGCAGAGCCCTGCGCACGGATCGCCCGCCCAGCCCGCGGCAGGAGGCACAGAGCGGGCGGCGACGGCTCTCTGCCGGGGAGGGGGAACCCGGCCGGGGCTGCCCTGCCCACCTCCGAGGGCAGTGGCGGGCCCGACCCCGCTGCAGGAAGGGCCACACGCACTCACCGAGAGCTCCGGGGCGCTCGCGGGGCCGCTTCCCAGCAACACGGGGACGCAGGCTCCCAGAACCGTGACACGGCCTCGCCGCCCCTCGCCCCGCTCCCCCGGTGCCTGTGCGGGCCGCGGCGGCCCCTCACGGAACGGCGTCAGCCGCCGCCGAGGACCCCAGGCCCGCTCCCGCCTCAGAGACACGGGCGGAGGAAGGAGAGCGAGCGGGGCAGGCGCTGCGCAGGAACTACGTCAGGACGCAGCGCGGCCATCTTGGAGTAGGGCGGGAGAGCGCGCTGTTCCGCGCGCGGCAGCCATTTTCCCTCAAAGCCGGTCCCGCCGCGCCCCACTCCCGCCGCCCCCTTTAATGCCTTTAATTCCCTGCCAGGTCCCTTTTCCTGCATATACGTACACTGCCAGTTTTGTGCTTAATTATTTTGCTTGGGAGCCCTTAAAATACCGCTTTCCGTACGTAACGCCGCCACCAATCCTTACGAAATAGAACAGCTAACTAGCACACCACTACTACGACAAGGCTACGTGCCCAAACGCGACGGCACCACCCCGCGCCACGGCTCCGACGGGCGCGGGAAGCACAGCGCCGAGGCGCGGCCCCGCCGCCCGGCTCAACCGGCACCAGCCGCAGCTTCCCCTTGCCGTTATTCGAGCCAGGGCCCGCCCCGCCGCGCCCGGAACCAAAATGACACCGCCTCGGCCTCGCGTACCCTGCTGCAAGATGGCCGCCGCGTGCGGTCAGGTGGCGCAGGGCGCGGCCACGCCCCCCGCCCCTTCCCCCACACGGCAGGCGGAGAGCGAAGCGGCGGCCGCTTCACGCACCGAGCCCGCGCCGGAGGCCCCGCGGGCGGGCAGGGATGGAGCCGCTCCTCCTCCCGGCCTGAGCCCGCGCTCCCCCGAGGAGAATGGGAAAAGGAGACATGAAACCACCTCTGAGGGACGGCGCGGCGCGGTGAGGGCTCCCGCAGGAAGCTTGGCTCCTCTCGGCGGCCGTAAGCCCTTCCAGCCCGCGGGGGCGGGGCTCCTGCCGTTCCCGCCTAAATTTGGGGGGGCGGGGCCCCGCGGCCTGGAAGGGACGGGGACGGGACGCGCTCGCCCCGTCGAGGCCCCGCGGCCATGAAGCTGCTGCGCCTGCTGTGCCGGCACAAGACGGCCTTGGGCCTGGGCAGCCTGTCGCTCTTCGCCGTGGTCCTGCTTTACCTGGCCAAGTGCACCTCCGAGGGCCTCCGGCCTCTGCCAGCCCCCCGCGGGCTCCCGCACAACCAGCCCGCGGCCCTGCCACCACGGGGTGCCAGGGGGCCACGTCCCCCAGCAGTGCTGCCACCCTCGCCGGAGGAGACGGCCTTCCTGGCCGTGCTTATTACAAGCGGCCCCAAGTACAGCGAGCGCCGCAGCATCATCCGCAGCACGTGGCTGTCAGCCACCGGGCGCCCCCCTCACGATGACATCTGGAGCCGCTTCGTGATCGGCACGGGTGGGCTCGGGGCAGAGGAGCTTCGTAGCCTGGAGCTAGAGCAGAGCCGGCACAAAGACCTCCTCCTCCTGCCAGAGCTGCGGGATTCCTACGAGAACCTGACCGCTAAAGTCCTGGCCACGTACGTCTGGCTGGATCTGCACCTGGACTTCCGGTTTGCCCTGAAGGCTGATGATGACACCTTCGTACGTTTGGATGTGCTCGTGGAAGAGCTGAGAGCCAAGGAGCCACGTCGCCTCTATTGGGGCTTCTTTTCTGGCCGCGGGCGAGTCAAATCTGGCGGCAAATGGAAAGAGAGCGCCTGGGTGCTCTGTGACTACTATCTACCGTATGCTCTGGGTGGCGGTTACGTGATTTCTGCAGATCTGGTGCACTATTTGCGTCTCAGCAGAGACTACCTGAACATGTGGCAGAGTGAAGATGTCTCCCTGGGGGTGTGGCTGGCTCCCATTGATGTGAAGAGAGTGCACGATCCTCGTTTTGACACTGAGTATAAGTCGCGAGGTTGCAACAATAAGTACATAGTAACTCATAAGCAAAGCATCGAGGACATGCTGGAAAAGCACCAGACCCTGGCTAAAGAAGGAAAGCTCTGTAAGGAGGAGGTTAAGCTCAGGCTTTCCTACATGTACGATTGGGGAGTGCCTCCTTCGCAGTGTTGCCAAAGGAAGGATGGCATCCCGTGAAAGTCTGAGGAAGGAAAAGGCAGAATGTTGATGGACTCTCTGAGCTTGGTTACTGTTACTTGGGGAGAATCCCAGTAACTAGGGCTTAAAAATTACTCAAAAGATTTTGCACGATTCATGATGTCACGATCAATGAAACCCTGAAACTCCTAAGAGCTACTGATGTGGCATGATGTAGAGATGTTTAAAAAAAAAATGACAAAAAGCATGGAAAGGCTTATATGGCAGGATTGAAGGTAAATAATAGGTCACGAAACATGGATAGCAGAGAAAACTTGGGGGAGATCATTTGCATGAGAAGTTGCTGGAAGATTTTTAACAGACCCTAAGATTTATTTGCTAAAGGTCACACCAGGCCTTTGTGCTATCTGTAAGATTGTGAAACTAGTGTCTGATGTTTATTTCTTGGCAAGGAACAAGTGTCAGTTTGGCAAGGTTTGAAGATTCTAAGGGGACCGCAAATCAGTTGCTATTGCCAGTGGGCACAGGTGGCTGGTTATTGACACAAGCAGTCAAGTAAAGGGAACAATTTTACCCACAACATTCACGTTAGGGGGTGGAGGGAGGGTCTGTTCTTTGTTGAGTGCTCTGATTTACAAGAACGGAATTATTAGACCTTCTGTGTAACTTGTCTCTAAGCTTTTTGTTGTTTTAAAGACATCATGTACATAAATTATCTGGCAGCTACAGAGTAAGTCTTTATTTAGAAAGGTGTATGAGTTACGGTATTTGGCAGATGTAGAATATATTATTTGGGGGGCAAATAGTTATGCTACAAAGCTAGCCTTCAGTTGTTAGGCATAGATGTTCTTAGCTTATTCTCCAAACGCACTGTGTATGAAGAAACATTTTGCCTCCCAACAGTAAGTAATCTCACTGACTACTGCAAAGTCAGGCATTGTAGGCTTCAGATTTCTGTTGTTCTGGATTACTTCTGTAAAATATAAATTAGCAGGATTAGATCAGTGGAAGCTATTCAGAGTTCACATAAGATTGCCCTAATGTGGGTACCTCAGCTAAGAAAGTAAACTCTGTATGTAATCAAGAGAAGTAGGTTCCTCCACTCACTCACCCCCCAAATTACTGTTTGAGGAGTACTTGGTCTCTCTTTTCCAGAGCTACACTGCAGTCCAAGGAAACTAATCCCCCAGCAGTCACATTGAGATGCCCGAAGCAAGACTCTGTGGATTCCCTCCTTCTCTCCAATAGCACGTTATAGTAGAACTAATGATTTTACAGGAGCTCTGGGTTTGTTGCTCAAGTGATATGTCAGTAAATGGGATTACATCCCTTAATCCTGGCTACACTACAAATAATTCTCATACTGACAGAGCTTGTCAGTATTCAATGCAGTATTGAACAGTAAATGCAGACGGGACATTCTTGGCTGTAGAACAGATCGCTTGAACAATTTCACCATGTTACTTACCTTCAAACCTGTAGGTGAGCCTGTAATTCAAACATTCTTGAATGGCAGGTGCCATATACACAGAAATACTTTTTTCCCAGTACTAGTACGGAGCTACTGACTTCCAGTAACCTTTGTCAGCTACAGATCTTTCAGTATAAGCAGAGTTTTTACTTCTGTGCCTGAAGGGCAGTCTTAATTATCAGTTTTACTGTTTGCTGCACACTGCACTTTCATGCAATTTCATTTCCTCCTCTTCCTAGGTCAGTGTCTGTTCCCACCTGCAGGAAGAGACCAATTGCAAAGGAAAAAAAAAAAGGGTGCAAATATCTCTGTATTTTTGAATTCTTAAATTAGCGAGTTAACAATTCATGCCAAAGGAATCAAGTATGGGGTTTTTTTGTTGTTCTTCTCTTGTTTTGATGAAATTATTCAGGATTAAGAAAAGTCTTCTGCAGACACTGATAATTCTCTATTTTGAAAATTTGAACAAATCTTTGACTTCCTGCTGAAACAAAGTTAAATTAAGATACTAAAAAAAAAAAGTTATTTTAGCATGTGGCCATTCTAATGCATGCTTATGTATTGACAGATAGGCAGGTGTGCTTTTCAGCCAGGTATACTATTCCCAAACAAGAATTTAACAAGATTACGGCAAATTTGAATTGGTTTTAGCGTTTTAAAAAATATGTTTGCCATTTGGGGTTTACTAGTATTGTGTGTATATATATGTGATTAAATGCTTGTAATGTGAGTATTTATTTCTAATTATTGAAAATGTATTATGCATAGGAAAATTCAGATAGTTAAATGTCATTTTAAATTTCTTTAAGGAGGTACTGTAATGTCCATGAGAATTACATACCAAGCAATGCTTGAATTTACTGGTGTACAAGCCATTATTTAAAGTAGTGGGATCTGATCTGCAGATCAAGAGTCTGCTGCATGTCTCTCACGCTGGTAAGAATGTACTGTTATCCATTTCTACCAGTAACCATGTTCATGGAAGTTGTTTTCATTGTTGACTTTGACTCTCCCTACCCATAACCCCCATCCTCAAACCCCCCAGAAAGTGTTTTTCATTGCTGGCAAAATTAGTGGCAGAGAAATGCTGGCTCTCCATCTGATACTTGACCTCGAGGAAAACGTTATGCAGACAAATACTTAATAGTTAAGAAATTATCTTGGAGAGTTTCTTACACAAGTGTCAATGCGAGCCTGTTGCCCGCCTTGGTGCGCTGCCTGCACGCTTGCAAGATGAAGCTCAGAAACAACGGTGACCGCTCTTACATCCTCGATACCCGAATCTCAGTCTGACATGGCTTCATTATACCTTTTTCTGTTTAAGGTTACCCCAGTTTTGCTCTAGTTGCCAAACAAATTCACACAGAAGGCTTGACAGATTCTTGTCCTTTGGTAAGTGGTTTTACTTTTCTTAGTAGACACCCCCTTACTGCAAATGTAGCACTTAGATTTCAATCCCAGTTAACCAGGAAATTCCACAAAAGATGAAGTTTTTAGAACTTTTTTGGTATTTTAAAAGCAAATTGGATCACTTGGGAGAGAGCAGACATCCCACATGTTGTGTGGAAAAACCTAGAGAAGCATTAACTAGTATAGGATTATTTTTTTGTATTTTACTAGAAAGATTTTGCACGTGAAAGACCTATTGATGTCCTTTTGAGTAATCAAGAAGCATCTGTGTATTGCATGAGTGAGTCACGAAAGTTTTAAAACTTAAAGTTTCGGTCCAAAATTCATTCCTGAGCCCATTTTTTCTGAAGCAAAATGTAAAGCACATTTTGAACAACATATGAATCGAGTATTTTAAAAGTAATAATTAAAGGCTATCTTTCTTACCTTCTCAGGACGGGGTTCTGTAATTCCTGACATCATCTCAGAAGTCTAGTACATGATGTTTTTATACTTGAAAGCCACGATGCAAGCTTTGTCTTTCTTGAAGGTCAGAGAGAGGAGTCTGACTTCAGTGGGTCCAGCATTTAGGAGGATGTTTAAGTGCTGCTGAGAAATAGGCAGTTTTTGTCTTTATAGCAGCTGCATTAGAGTGGAAGGTTTTGTTGTGGGCCTTAGTGAGAGCAAAACTATCCAGGAACAGATTTCTCTTCTTTTTTGTAGCCATTCTCAGGTGGCAATGTTAGTGATATGTTGGGGATTTTATTTTTTTAATGAGTGTTTCTGCTGGTTTCCAAGTTTTTTTCTTCATAAATACTTTGCATTTTTAATGTAATTCTTAGCAGGGGGAAAAATTATCACGTCAGCTTTTCCAGATATCACTGCATTATGCACTAGAAGTTAGGCAACTGTGTTGAGTCTATAAGCTTATGTTGGTATCCATTCAGGACTACCATTGACTTGATCTGTAACACTATTGAGCTTGTTATTATTTACAGATTATTATTTTTTAAATTATTTTTTAAATCAGGCATTTAGCATTCTACCAGAGCTAATAGATACAGTAGAGAAATTAATCATTCATGACGTCTCCTCTCCGTGATTGTATCTAAGACTTGATACTGAAGTATTTAAAGCTGGCAACAGCATAAACTCAACTATAAATTTGATTTTATTTTCCAGTGAATTTTTTTAAGTTATGTGCAACAGGACTTAACTATTTTAGTGTGTAAAAATAAATAGCTAAAACATTAATTTCCATCCTAAATAAACGGCTCCGCTTAAAAACCCCTCAAACTTCCAAGAATTCCTGCAGTCAGTTAAAGATCTTTAAAAAAACAAAACCAACTTAGAAATTACTGTTCCTGAATACGTTCTTTTCTGAATGTCTAGCCTTGCTTATGTGAAGTTTGCTCAAATACAGCTTCTGCATGTCATACTTTGACAAATGTTAAGTTTTCTACAGTTGAAATGCCTCTTTTTTGAGCATTTCAATTTGTATTTCATATCTGTTAATGCTAATGGTTTGGGGGCCAAGGTGTTATAGCTTTGCAAATTTCATTCAAAGCCCAGCAGCATGGGAAGGTGATTAAGAGTTGCATTTCTATTAGTTTCTGTTCAGCTCCAGCATCAGAGTTGAAATACGGGTTTGGTATTGCTGTATGCTTGACAAACTGTCAACACCTACACTACTGTATATTTAATTTAGAGCACACTGCCTGCAAGACTCAAATCTGTCGCTGCGTGTACCTGTGTAAGATACGCTTTTACCTTGGAACTGGAACTACTTTATGCCGACATAATATGGCAGTTACTACTTTCTAATACAGACTATTTAGGTAATGTCTAGTAAAACTTGGAGACAAATCAGTCTGTTACAGCCTGTCTGAAGCTGAAGGATACTACATAATAAGCGTGCCTTTATGAAGCAGAATTAGCGTGAGGTACTGCGCTGAGTGTCTTTTAAACAATTGAATGAAATTGCACATTTTTTGCAGCCACGTAACTTTACCACTTGGGGGTGGGGTGTGGCACAGTTTATTTGCTCAGCATTTGCATAGGAAATAAACTGCTAGAAACCTGAAGCTATCTGTGATGATGAAATCCCTTGGTTATTGTGTAAGCGTGTTGTATGTGTATATATGTCCTTTCGTGTATGCCTTTGTTGGCCAAAGGATCCGCGTGCTGTGATTTTTAATAAAAGACTTTTGCGGTATAGGTGATTGCTTGTTCTATGTAAGAAAAGATACAAGTGTGGTTGTTTTATTATGCCACTGCCTGGGAGGCACAGAGGATTGGCTCGGTCTTAAGCAATTGCACAAAAATGCTTTGGTTAACGTCAGTAATAATGACTGATCGGCCTGCCAGAACCCTGAAGCAGCTAGTGGCCTAGAAGGAATGCCGCTGGGTCACGCGTGTATACATAAATACATGTACCTGTTCATCCTAATTTTACATTGGTAGCAATATAGGGGCATGACTTACTTAAACTGTAATGCAGCCAGAAAAAGGGTTTCTCTGACTAAAAAGCGTATTGATTCTGGTCTTAGCTATGAAGTATTTTAAGCAGTTAGACATCGATAAACACCATTGGCTATAGTCTTTTTTTATGTTAAAAAAAATACTAGCAACATTCTGACAAAGAAATGGAAATATTTTCAATATAACATCTGTTCAAGTAATTTCAACACTTCAAGCAGTTTAAATAGCAGTAACTGTATTATTTCTGCTGATGAAGTAGCTAGTCCATTCTCTTTAAAAATGAGTGTGTTCTTGCTGCTGCTTCTTCTGCCAAAATCTTGGAAGCACATTTTGGGCTCTAGCCCAGAGCAGCACCTCTGTTTTTAGCTGAATAAACCAATCATCTATTTGAAGCCAGAAGCACAAAATGAGTCTTAAGTAAGACAAAGTTGTTACTTTTGATCAGAAGTGCCCTGCTTCTCGCTAGCAGTTCTTCAGTTAAGATTTTTCTTAGAGGTGTTTGCAATGAAGTACACTGACCAGAAAACCAACAGTAATTTTCCCTTTTAATACTATGATCTCAAAGTATCACAGTCACCTCTGACGCATGGAAAGCTTTGGCAAATTTAATACGTTGCTAGCCGTATTGATTAGTTCCCAAGTAGAGAGCAAAAGGCTTGTTTCTTACCTAGGGAGCATTTAACTTGTCTGCTCAGTGACGTTTGTGTTAAGTATTTATATTGCTGTGTTTGCTGAGGCAGAAGCACCGAGAAGTAATGATGAAACACTTCTCCAGTGCATTAGTAACCTAGGTCTGATGAAGATATATTTAAACAACAATTAAGATTGCAACACAATGTTTTTCTGCTGTTTCTCTGAAATCAGAGACATCTCAGGATCTTAGAAATCTTAGAAATTCCCAGTAAGGACACATCTAACTTTTAAAATTAGCACATCTTAAGCAGCTCATGATTTGTATTTTTCCACTATACGGAGGCCCATGAGGAACGCAAGCCATTTTCAAGTGCCCAGGTGTCATACCTGATGTTGTTTCTGCAGAAGGTAGGAGATGCAGCATACCTGGAACACCATATCTAGGTAGTTTAAGTGAGAAGAGGAAGCATCCAGAGTACCATTCCCTTGAGACAGAGCACTGAAGTTGCAGGCCGTGGGGACATTGTCATTTAGAGTAATGGGTGTTCAGTTTTATGTACATAGTATAGTTCAGAACCATGGTAAGCCACATAGTAACATTTGTGCCCTGCAGAATATTTATAGGTACGTTGCTAAGTAAACACGTGCGTGTTCATTTTAAGAGGAGAAGTGCAAGTCTGAAGTTCCTCGTCTACAGAGACTGGAACAAGGAAGTATTTCAGTGCTCTGGAATTTTTAAGACAAGCCAAGTGACTGTACGGAGCAGGGGCTTTGGATTCCGTGCTCGCATCCTGGCCCATGGGCCATAATTAAATTCAAAATTTCATACTCACCTCATTCCAGCAGCAGTGGTATTGAGCTTTAATTAAAATTCATAAAGCATTACGATTGCCAAATAATATATGCAATCTCCTCTTTTACTGAAATAGTAAATCCAACAGTAAATCAAGTTAAAGAACCCCTGTCAATTTGAAATGCCGTAGTTAAACGTCAAAAACGCTCTTCAGCACAGTTCTAGCCTGTCCTCATTAGTAACCGTGGGTACACTGTGTAGACTTGGGGGCCAGCAAATAGAAGTCTGCAGATCCCTTATTACTTTTGTTCAGGTAGCAACTTTGTACTGAGGTTGTTGCAATCATTTTTTGCAATTCCTTAGAGTATTTGACAAACAAGATGCCACTAACAGCTTGCAAGAGATGGTACCAGGTAGCCTGTTACAATATCAAGAAAAGTTATTTTCTGGTTATATGCAAGACACTGAAAACGCCAAAGGATTTAACGTAGTTAATACTTCCACACACAGCCACAGAAGCAATTTAAGTGTGTCGGTTCTGCTCGAGCCACGGCAGGGATATTGGTCTACTAATTATCAGAGGACAGGGAAGAGAAGAATGTGTATTGAACAAGTCAACAAGAGCCATTTCAAATCTGACTCACCACGTACCTCAGGGTTTTCCCTGTTTTCTGGGCTGCCATAGTAAAATAGCCCCATCTCACATCTATCTAATCACATGCAGTATCATTTTAAAGGCTCTGTCACCAGCAGTGCTTCTGATCCCCCGCAGAATTTAAGCTAGGAGAAAGCTAGAGCCACAAAAATGATGCTGGATTCTCCTCCCACTTTGCTCTTAATCTGTACGTGGTTTTGGGTGTCTCGGTCACAATCCAAACTCAGCTTTAATCTGCATTTGGACAAAAAGCAATTTATGTATCAGTAAGGGGGGATAAGGAAATTTGACTTCAGCATCACTGCACACTATTCAGAGTCTTTGCAATAATCATATCCAGCTGAGCGCTACAATCATTAGGTGCCCAAGCATACTCTCAGGTAAAACTAAAAATGCTCAGTGGGAAACTCTTGTTATTCCTCTAACTCAGCAGTTTCGCAGGTAGTCACGGGGGGAGAGCAAAGCGCAGTACTGGGGAGGATGTTCCTGATGGAAGTACCAGTGGGCTCAGCCCTGCTGGGCCAGCGTGCCCCGGGGAGAAAGGGCAGTGCAACCTCCTCTATCCTTGCTTTGCCACTGCACTGTGGTGAAGGAGCAGGGTACCTCAGAAACAGAATCTAGCCTTCAAGTCAGCCGTATTTCTTCTGCCGCTTCTCAAGTGGCAAGGCGACAGCCATATCAGTGCAAGGACAGGGAAATGAGCTTTTGACCCCAACTCGAGGTCAGGACAAACTTTTAGTCTCTTTTTCTGAAGTATTTATTCACCCCGCTTGGTGCCTAGAGTCACAGTAAAAGAATAATCTTTCATTATCAGTCTCTATCGATTCCTACAAGATTCTGAGGAAACTAGGAGCAAGGGGCTTGGACCAGATTTGATGGTTTTCTTCCTTTTCTCCCATACTCAGGTTTGCTGGGAGGCACCAGGAATTACGCATTATTTGCTCCACTTAGAACCTAGCCACCATTTATCCTTACATTATTGTCTCTGGGACACAGCAAGTTTTCAGTGCTCGAAGCTCGTTTCAAACTCAGTCATCCCATTCCAAAGAAAGCTAGTTCAGAAGTGATTCCAAGGCCAAGCAATCTAAGGTAAATAAAAGCACATGCTTGAGACCTTGAATCTAAGATGAGTTATTTTGCCACATGATGTTAGATATTTTAGTTCCAACACAAGTGATTGATTTGCTATTGAAGTGAACGTAAGGAGGGGGAAGACTGACAAATAATGCAAGTCAAGGGAGCTAATTCAAAACAGGTTGCCCAGGTCATCAACCAAAAAAGATTATATGTAAAGATTTCTGCCAGTAACCAGGAAAGTTGCCTAAAAATAGAATTCATGGATTACAGAAAAATAGAGAGACAATCAGTGTCCAAGGGCACACAGTGTTTCACTTTTACAGTGAAAACAAGTCGGCTCAGAAGTGAAGTAACTCGTCTGAGATCGCATAGGCAGCTGGCAACAGATCAGAAGCGAGAAACTAGTTGTTGGTGCTGTTAGGCTAACGGCCTCCTCTTACTGAGGAGAAAGCTGATGATAGCATTCCAAGTGTTACACACAGGCCAATCACAAGTTCTTCCTTTCCAAAGAAACATGCCAGAACTGTACAAATCCAACAGATTTTCATCCTGTTTGCGACAACTGCACTAGGCCGCGTAACTGTCATCTGGTTTTAGCAGTCAGTTTTGTTTCCATCTGTGGCTTCCCCAAGTCATAGATATCTAGGCACTCTTAGCAGGTTGCTAATGAGTTACAGTGGTAATGGTCAGCCCTTAACTCCAGAAGGATTAGCCCTTCAGATGGCTTTTCATCAAGTGCTGGGGTTGTTAACCCCGAAGCAAGTTCTTACACAGGAAAAGAGAAGCAAGCAAGATAGGGCTGAACTGGTCACACCAGCTGAAGGTTTGCAGTTCATGCACAACACCGGGTATTCATTATAAGTATTCAGAGAAGTGTGAAAGGTTTTATTTTTTTTCTCTTTCTCCCATAGTACAAGACTCCAGAATAGACGAGCAATGCGTTACCTCTCCTCTAAATCCAACCCTGCCCTCTCTCGCTACAGCCCAACTGTTGTTAGAGGAGCACTGTTCAAAGACCATCTGCCCGAGAGCCAAAAGAAGCCTTTCAACTCACCTACCTTACCTTTTTTCGAGCAAGTTTGCAAATAAAAGCCATTTAACCAACGTGACTTCCACAGTATGACATCCGTTATCACAGCCAAAACACTCCACACCAACCAAAAAAAAAAAAAACCCACAGAACTACTCTTGCTCCTGACCTTATTACTGACCTCAGGAAATCAGCTGGGAAGAAACAAATCGGCTACACAGGAGGATTAGGGCCAACAATTTAAAGGGACATCCGTACATGGGTATTGTCCATCTGTTTTCCAATGAAAATGTGTATTCCAATTTTTAAAAAACGCATTTTCACCCAAATTAAAATATTTCGCATGCATCTAATGAACTCACTCTTTTTGCATCGTTGCTACAAAGATGTAAGATAAGACTTTTCCTCCATTTTTTTCATGAGTAATCCAAAATAACTTTCAAGTTTGTTACTGAAGCAGACCTTTGAAGCAAGGTAATCAATTTGGAACCCGCCAGTTTTCCTGTTTACTTGCCCTATGCAATTCAGTCACTAGATGTCACCGTGTGCCTTTCAGAGCACATAACGGGATGTGTTCCTTGGGGAAACAATCAAAACAGGAACCCAAGCAGCGTCGACAGACAGTTGTTTGTGACTAAAATCCAGCTATGTTCTCTAATCAGTATCTGCTGTTTAACACAGACCTGAATGGATGATCGAGGAGAAAGGGAAAAAAGTTTTCCCATTCAGAAAAGGAATTCTGAAGGAATTCTTGAGGATGCAGCCAACATATTTTTCCATGTAATTAATGGTTCATACTGCACGCCCAGATTTTAAAGACAAACCTTTGTAGAAGCTCACAGAGCTGCCAAAAATGAAGAAAGCAAATTAACTGAAAATGAAGAGCTGCATTTTGGTCGGCATGATGGTGAGATTTAGATGCCATTTGGGAGCTACAATAAATCGGGATTATGGAAAGACAACTAACTGTGCCTGTTATGGAAAAAAAATGCAGCTGTGATTTGCCGAAATCTTCGGATGACTTTTTCTTCTCTATGTATGTTTGGGGTTAAACTTGCCAAAAATTTTACATCAAAGGACTTTGTTGTTGTTGGGGGGAGGGTTGGCAGGTGGAAGAGAAATAGCTTTTCAATGAAGTGGACATTTTTTGTAGCACAAGCCAAGCCAAATGAAAACCCTGAGTCCTCATGCCCACCCCCCGCTCCCCAATCAAGTTTTTCTGTGGTTTCATCAGCTGAAAATACAGTTGATTTGAGTTGTCAAATGCAGTTTTCTTAAAGGAAACCCTCCCCCAAAATATTCAAAGAAGAATTCAGTTGCAAGAAATGTCTATGTATGACTCCTTCTTGAACTTTTGGGTTTATTAAATAACATGTAGGAACGAAACCTATTAAAAAATAGTCATAATTCAGGCATACTTTCCACATCCTCTCCTCTGTCTCTTTTTTTTTATTATCGGTTTCAATGAAAACATGGAAAAAACCATGAAAAATCTAGACGTTGATTCATGTTTTGATGAAAACTCAAAAAGCCACAAGCCTGCACGTCCACCGCCTGCTACCACTATTTGATGATCACCCTGGACCCGATTTCTGGAGACGCCAAGGCAATCACCTCTGCCCGGCGCAGCAGTGTGCTTTAGCAAGTTGGCAGGGAGGCTAAAGATCGTCTAGTCGTTTAAGGCCACAATCCCCACCTTCTGGTGGTCCATGACGTTCCCCGCTTTGCCTGACAGCCGAGATCCAGGGAATGTGAGTCCTGTTACAGCATCTGTTTACTTTCCAGGCAGCAGGCTGATGTGCGGTATCGAAATCTAAAGTGTTGGACGAGGAGAGAAGTTCCACACAAAGAGCCTCTAGTGCAAAGTGCACCATACGTAAGCAACAGAGGCGACTGGAAAATTAATAACACTGTCTTTTTTAAATAAAGGGAAAGGTTGTTGTTGTTGCCAGTGATCAGTTGATTTGGGATAGTGCCAAATGGCTCCAGTTGGCTTTGAAGCATCATAGCACAAGACACTGCAAAAACATTTATCCAGAATGGATCTTAGCCACAAGAGTTACAAATATTTACTTTATGTATTTACTTTTGGGAAGAACTCAAGCCGGAGATAGTAGATCTTGATTGCAAACATACAGGCAACTGAGGTGCTAAGAACTGGAGGTTTGGGTCTAATCTTTCTGATCTTATCTTGTCTAATATATTTGTCTTTCTTTCCATGCCTTGACCTCAATAAAACAAGCGTTCTACGCACTGCAAAACCGCCCCTATAAATGTGCCGTGCTGAGCTCCAGGCCTGAATCTATGGCTCTGCTAGGATCAAGGAGGCCAGGAGCTACCCCAGACTCAGAATAATTTTGGTATTGTTCGTAGTTCCTTAGATGTTTACACACTAGACACTTGCATGCGCAATTTTCTCAGCCATCTCTGCCCTAATTTGCAGCTAGTCTCTCATAGTCCCTAGCTAGCGGCTCTTCCATGAATGCTACAGTGTCCCTTCCCAAAAACAAATCTTGCTGAGCTTGGCAGCACAGAACGATAGGGGAATCTTCAGCCACGCAGGGATTTTCCCAAATGTGAGGTGCTGTGCACAAGAAGCTAGAAAAGTTATAGCTATTCTGGCTTTCTTTATCATTCCCAATCCCTGATTTCATAGGGACTCTGGCTAGTAAGATGTTTGCTGGGGTTTTACCTTTCTTCTCTGATTTGCCTTCTGGCATAATATTCTGCAAAGTTTTTCAGGGTGGTGGGTCGCTCAGCTGCTTCTTCTTGCCCTATCGCAGAGAGCAATGGGTGGCCCGCCACGGCAGTGGAAGGCTGTAGAGAGACGGAGAGGGGAAATTCCCTCAAGGAGACGCAACTGAACGGCAAAAGGGAGCCTTAGCAAGAGGCACTGGCACTGGCAAGGGGGAAAAGAGCTACTGGCGATGCATTGTGAACGGAGAAGACGGCCTTTCTCTCCCCACCTTCAGATTTAGAAAGTCAGGTCAGCCAGCTCCTTAATCAGGTGCTGGAAGATGCAGTTACTCCTGGAATCGTCTCTCTCCTGGAAGTGCAAAGTAACATCTGCTCTTGAGTGCTGGAGCAGTAAGACATTGGTGCTGGAGACTGGTTAATGCAGCCCGCAAGGATGGGCAGTTTTTCATTATAAAGGAAGAACTGACCAATCAATTGTAGTCAGGACTTCTGGAGTCTGCCATCAGATCAGTCTGTAGCCATGGGCAGGCCTGCCAAACCGTGGTCTGCAATGCCCTCAGTTCTTAATATGCTGTGTATCCACTATTCCAACAGAATCCAGGGGAAATAGTTCTTCAAACGAAACTAATAACTACTCTGTGCCTCAGTTTCTCCCTCAGTAAATTGCTAATAAGATTACCTCTTCTCAGGGCATTTTGAAGCAAAGCTACCAAAGGCCTTTGGGATCCAGACATGGCTGGACTGAGGGAAGCGCCTGATTATCTTACACTTTGTAAAAGTCCAATCCGGCTCCTGAAAAGCTTCATCAAAGCAAAACCCATAGCTGGAAGGTTTATGAGGACAGGGAGAGGGGTAAGAAAACAATAACCAAGATCTAATTTCTTAGGAGTAACAGATAGTCCCGGGAGGGTATTATTGAAGCCTGTAATAGCTGCAGATAAGATCAGACTGAGTTACTATTTTCAGCCAGTCTCAGACATCAGGACTGGAGTCACCGAAATAAATTCTAAAACCTGAGACAAATGAAATGCAGTGATCAGGAAGCTGCAGGGTCCCAAAGAGCGAGAGACAGCAAGAAATACATAAATATTGCAACTGGGTGAATCAGCCGCTAGGCAGGAGTGTCCTGTCCCAGTTGTCCTAAGTGCTGGGGTCACTAAAGAAGAGACAGATGCCTCTTTGGGGAAGGACTGAGATGAAAAGGAGGAAGGTGAAGGGGTAAAATGACCTTGATTTTAATTCCAGCTTTGACAAGAGGAACTTTACCCTCCTTACAGTGCCCCAGCAACAGCTGTCTGCTCCATTTGTTTTTGGAAAAGAGCAGGGTGCAACCACAAAAGACCCAGAGCCATATTCAGCCCAGGGAGTTGCTCTGGAGTGATGGGTAGGAGCCTGTAGAAGTGGGCAATGCCTGGGGAAGTCAGTGTCTCCCAGCCTTGGACCTGATCACCACGCAGTGATTCCAGATGAGCTATACAGGTAGCTGCAAAGATCGCCAACGTGAAGACTAGCGAGCCTAGTAGGGGTAAAGTTTGCGTGATCATAGCAGAGAGCCGGTGGGATTGGGAGCGAGGGAGAATTTGGGGGTTTTGGCTGGGAGGAGGTACTTGCCCTGGGAAGAAAAAGGAAGGCTGGTGACTAAAAGCAACGTGATCTCAGAAGCTCACTTCCTATGTTATGAGCTGTGCGGTTCCTGGGTGCTACACAGCACCCAGCCACCTGCGGGTCATGCAAATGGGCGCCCTGGTTTGAGAATTCCTTCCTCTGCTTCTTGTTTGGCGTGTTGGTCACCCGTTGTAGTTGCCTTAACCTGCCCACAGGCCCATAAATCCTGGTCTGAGGACCCCAGAACACACTCCCTGCACTACCAAGGAAGTGGGCATGCCTTCAGCTGTCTCTTTCCAGACACAAGCTACTGAGAAGCAATACGGTCAAGGGCCCAGGGAACTGGGCTTGTTTAGCCTGGAGAAGAAAAATTGGGAGGGCAGAGCTAATAGCAAGCTTACGATACCTGTGAGAAGTTAGCGAGAAGAGAGATCCAGGCTCTTCACATTGGTGTACGGCAGGAGGACAAGAGACAGCGGGCACGTTGAAATAAGAGAGGTTCAAACCAGAATAAAAGAAATATTTTTAATTGTACCATCAGTGGAACAGCTTGCCCAGAGAGGTTGTGCAGTCTCCAACCATGGAGGTTTTCAAAACCCAGCTGGATAAAGACCTGAGTAACCTGTTCTGCCCCCAAAGCTGACCCCACTTTGAGCACTAGGTTGGACTACAGACCTCCAGAGGTCTCTTCCAAGGTTAATTATCCTAAGATTGACAGCAATTCTGCCTCCACTCATCTTTGGCAGGCGCAGAGATCAACCTTAGCCAGGGCATATGACAAATGAGAGATTACATCACCAGGCAGGGGAATGCTTGGGAAACATCCCATCGCTTGCCTTACATCAGTTCCACGTCGGCTCGTGCAGAGAGCACCCCACCCAATCCATGTGGATCTGTTCACTCCCTACCTCTGACAGCTTGTTTATGCAAAAGCATTTGGCTCTCAATGTCTTCCAGATGAAATAAGAGATCAAAGGCCCTTATTTCCTTTCCTCCCACTGCATTCCCCTTCCACGTTCAGGCTAGGGTTCATATTGACCAGGGGTTTCTTCATGGCACGGGAAGCGCAGTTTTGAAGAACCCCTAGCAAATGAACAGGCACAAGCCAGGAGCAGCTTGGAAGTGGCTGCAGATTCCTTGATTGGGGAATTGTAAGAGGCTGAGTTAGGAGCAGTGGGGAGCAGGATTGTTCAGGGTCAAGAAAAAAGACAGGTTCAGAGATATTACTGAACAGGTATGAAGAGCATTGGAAGGTCCTGTCCTTGCAGGCAGGATTAGAAGTGCTAGGCCTGTTCTATGAACACTGGGAGCTGAAGGGAGCTACTTCCATTTAGCTCAGATGCTAAACGGGGCTCCCATTACCAGAGAACTTCCCAGGCTCAACCTATCCTCACGGTATCTCTACTAAACAGGTTAGTGCTACGGAGTAATTTCGGAGGGGAGCTGAGGCACAGGGAGACCAAGATGACAACTATACATCATCCCCCAGATCCAAGCTTAGCCTCCTACTCGACAAGTTTGCCACAAGCCAACTGCCTCAGGAAGGCATTACAACCATGTTAGCGTGATGCTGAACTGAAGCTAATCAGCTCAGGCTCCCAGCCCCAAAAGTTAACAGACCACAAGGAACTTGCTGACATTGCCGGTCAGGAGCAAAATCAAGGGGCTGAGCCATGTTTTCACGGTCCTAGCCGGGCCCCCAGCCTGCTGCGGCATATCTCCTTAGGCTGCGCAGCGGCAGCACTGAGCTCTTGAAGTATCTCAGTGTCCCCATTCCTTGAATTATTTAGGGCGTGTTGTTTCTTCTCCTGACTGAAAACAACCTGTGATTCACTGATTTCTTTCTAAGCAAACATGCAACCTCTTCCATGTAATCAGAGTTTGTTTATTTCACTGCTTCCCCTTTCATGTGAGGCCTATGGCTTTCCATTTCTTCTCAGGCATCAAACGCTAATTTCACTTGGCTTTTGTCAGTGAAATGGGCTGGAACAGAGAGTCATAAACAACTGGACCAGTAACGCTGATGTTTATTTAAAAGGCAGTTATGATTTTTTTTACTTTCATTTTTTAACTCTTGGAATCCAATATCTTTCCCTCTCTGGTTTTACAGAGCAAGAGACTGAAGGTGGGGAAAATGGACAAAACAAAAAAAATCAAAGATAGAAATGGGCATAAAGTGATCACTTACTGATCACTGGTCCTTGGGAGTCAGCCCTGCCGAAGTCAATCCTGCATTTCACGGGCAGTGTGTGCTCATAACGAGTGCACACACCTGCATTTGGGGGATCGTGCCCTTATTTGTGAATTACGTGAGGTAGCCAGGTTAGAGGGAAGGAGGAGTGAGGATTTTTTTTCCCCCCCGTTTTTTTTTCCTGGGCAAACCTAGAACAAACTAGTGAAATGAGCTTGGGCAAAAAGCATTTTAATGTTCTGCGTTGGGCAACAATCACAAACTGAAGATGGTAGCACAGGTTTGGCAGAGATCAGCGCCCGCAAGAGCACAGCCAGAAACGCACCTGGATTTCCAGTCTCAACTGGAGAAACCGTTTTAATACTACCTCGCTTTTCCCTTGAACATTTTGTGACTACAGAGACTATCTTTCAGAGCTTTCTTCGTCTCATTTCCACAAAGCAGGTGGCAACGTATAACAAATGCCTGTGTTTGGAGGCCTGTGCAGATGCTGAAGCGATACAGACTTCTGCTGGGGAAATGTATTCTAGTTCAGGCCTACTGTCTTCTCATTTCTCAGCTCTGCGGTTTGCAAGCAGGAGTCCAAGAAATGCCATTTGCTACAATGCCTGTTGCTACACAGATGCCCCTCTTAGATGGCGGATTAGGGCTGTTGAGTCTATTTTACCTTGGCTGACAAAGCTAATGCGTTACCTCTGCCCAGCCCCAAATCAGCTCTGGAGATCCATACGTTAAACACTGCAGCATCCTACTGATGAACACCACCCCTTTCTGAAGCTTTCAGATTCACACGGAACATTTTCTTGTCCTTGGGGAATGTTGGAAAGAAAACAGGGTTGTGGAGAACTGTGAATTGCACTAATTGGGATATTTAATACTTGGTTGCAATTGCACTGGTGCTGAAACCATCATACCCCGGCTACAAAAGACCCTAGTGTCAGAAATACAGTAGAGTTTTTCATGCCAACTGCTGTTCTGGGTTGTGGCTCCAGTCTGGCTGCGTTGCTCGGTGAAATATGTTATTAGAAAATTAAACCAACAAAGACAATGTTACAGCAGTGTTCAGTCTGAGCCGAACCCACAGAGGGCTGGGACACTCATCGCAGAGCAGGGAATTGCATCCTAGGTCAGCCTAAATGGTGCATGCTAGGCCTAATCCTGCAATGGGCTGAGCATTCTCCAGGCCTAAAGGCTTCAGTGAACGTGATGGTGCTTTGGATCGATCTCTGCTGCCTGCAGAACTGAGCCCCCCGGGCACCATGACTCCCCACATCCAGTGCCAGATGCCATAGCATGGCTTAGCACTTGCCAACCACCGCTGGTAAACTGACCCATCGCTCTTCTTCCCAGGGGATCGAGAGGCTTGTGTCCTGCTGGCTCAGGGCGTTGGCTAGCAAGGAAGCAGATGCCATTTGCTTTCGCTCCTCAGTCCCTTTTCCCAGCAACGTGCTGAGACATGGCACACTTTAACAAAGTTCTTTCTACGTGCCCTGTTCTCCATGTAGGGCTGGAAGGGTCCCCTTGCAAGAACGCTGATGTAATCCACTGCTTAGAGCCCATTCAAAACAGGGCAGCTTTGCCAAGGCCACCAGCAACCAAAAATATTCGCTCTTTGCAGGCTGGACTGAACCCACTCACTCCTTTCCCAGTGGCTGACCAGTACTCCTGTACTGGCCCAGCATAGATCTGAACTCACTACTTCCTAACAGCAGAAGAGACTTCACGGTCCACTAGATTCTGTGTCATTTATCAGACTCACGCCATGCTCACTCCACTCACTGCAGCTGACACATGGGCCTTGCTTAGCTGAGCCAAAGCCTGCTGGAGATGCGTTACATTTTTATTCTTTTACTCCTGAATACAAAATTTTGTCACTCCACATGCTGGACAAAAATTGATTTTGCAAGCATGCGCTTGCTTAGTCCGGGGGGCTGACTTTGATAAGAAATAATTTGTTAACAAGGGAGTTCGGGTGCTGAGGGAACAGATCAGTATTTGATTTAGTATTTCCTCTGCTAAGAAGCAGAAGTGATTGATCTGCTTTGCAGGCTGACGGATTTATTTTGAGATACTCCACTACAGTAAATGAAACCAATTGATTTTTTTATCCTGCGTACTTACTTGCAAGAGCTGTAAAACAACAGAGAGCACGAGAGTGTCATCTTGCAGTCATCAAACCTGGTATGCTTTTCCCCCCCTCTCAAATTCTACAACGCCACTCAGCCAAACCTTCGGCAGAGGTGGATTCAGAGGCCAAGTCAGAGAACCTTCCCGCAGTAATCCAAACCCCTTCCAGTGGGGTTTATGGGTGAGACAATGACAGCCAGTGTCCTCTGTCTGGTGTGGCACTGCTGGCGGGCGCCGTGGTAATGCTCTGATTTATACATTCATTTCCTACTCTCGTCTGTGGTTTTGAGTCCCTAGCTCTGTAGCATCAAGCTCTGCACAGGGCCAGAGGCCCACGGAGGAAGGTTGGAATAACATGGATGTATGCAAACTCATTTCTAAGAGCCCACAAAAAAGCCCCCAAAACCACAACAAAACACACAACTCAAGAACAACCACTTTTTCTGTGTAGTTGCAGTTGCAAGAATTATGGTCAAAGAGGGGACAAGGTAACATCTGCCCAACCACAGCAAAGCCGTGGATGCCCATGGCTGTCGATGAGGGGTTTCCCAAAGTTAAACCAGAAAGCATTCCGCTCCTTTTTGTTAGAATTCACCTCTGCAGTGAGCACAGGAAGAAAATCTTCTCGTTTCAAAATATAAGGGAAAGAGGAGTGTAAGGGACAGGAATTTGAGCGCTGAACAAGAAGCCTGAAGAACCAGGCCATGCTGCGAGAGAGGACACCACAAAATCTTGCAGGAGGTTCCCGTGTGTAGCCAGTAGTGCACACTTCTCACGTATGAGGGCACTAGTGTGTTTTTAATTGGGAACAGGTTTACTCTTAGTTCCAGCTCATAAGCAGATGTGAGGGAATAAAAAAATATGGAGGTTTAAAACTGGCCACAGCACAAAAATTCCGTTCGCAAAGACATCCCTTAATGAGCCCTCACTAGGTATTGCAGAAAGGCTTTTCAAAAAGGAAGGATCGTGATTAAACACCGAGGAGGAGCTAAGTCAGATCCCGATTTCGGCCTCTGCCATGTGTACCTGGGGTCAGACTTGCGAAGTCAGCAGTGTTATTTCAGAACTCACACCGAGGGTGTTGAGAGCTGAATGTGGGTCACTGTACTGAGCAGAAATTGGCCCAAAATCACGCTTCGCTCGACTGAGCGCCAGACAGATTCTGAGGTTGGTTTCAAAGTTTGGGGTCGTGTTCAAATCTGGTTCAAAGTCCAAGTCCAGCAATACTGAAATCTTACAGGCCTTGTATCGAAGGAGAATTTAAGATAGTGTTCCGAGACAGTGAGACTTCTGCCATACTGAATGGCCTAAAACTAGGCTGTGCAGAATGTCCTAGTATCCCAGGTCTGGGTGAGCACATCTGATAGCTTGAAACCTCCAGACATGGTGCATTTCTCCGCCCTCTCAGCATTGCTGTAGCAGAATTATTTCCCTGGGTTTCCAACGCTAAGATGCAGGACTCGTCCCAGCGATGGCCATGAAGAGGTTAACTAAGCACAGACGGAGGCCAATGTATGTATCTCTCCACACATCCTTGCTGAGGCAATCCGGATTACTGTTCCTGTGTAAATAAAGCACAGTGAGAGTGGGTGGTCAGCTCCCATCCAATTTGCTATAAAGCATCGTTTTTCTGGGCCTGGAAAAACTCCAGCCACGTTGGCCTGATCTGAGAACTGCTAACTATGCGGCTAATGCGTAACTGCCACCCCACATTCCCGCTTTCAGCTGACACGAAGGATTTCTCTTCGCGTTTCACGTCACCTGCTTCTGAAAGGCCTGATCCAATTGAATCAATAATTAAAGAAACTGACCGTTCATTAATTGATCCAAAGCTCATTAATGGAAGGTGGCATCCGATGAACGCAGCTTAGGATTGGGTCTCAGAGAGGCGAGCAGGGTTTTAATGGAGAATTTGAAGAAGTCAGCAGAGCGTTCCTTTCTTCACAGCGGCAATTGAGCTCTTCGCTCTGAACAGATTTCAAACAAGTGAGCAAACCTTCAGGCCACTTCAAAACCAGCAGCCCAGAAATTCATAACAAGTCACATCAAGCTGGGAAGAAATGTACCCCCCAAAAGAGGCATCTGTTCAGTGTGAGAATCCGTAAACAGGAAAGGTTGGATTTGATTTTAAAATGCTCTTCAGAGGTACCAGACAGACAGGGCAAGAGCCAGAGGTGCAGGGGGTCTGAGCGCGCTGGTGTAGTCAGGTGTGCACGAGGAACGCGCTGCCCCGCGCACGCCTACCTGAGCTGCTCTGGAGCTCCGTCACAGATGCCAGACACCACTCTCTGACGGCAACAGTTCTCTCAAAACCAAACAACTTCAACGCTACCAACATACAATACAACATAAAACTGCCCGCATGCTAAAAGAAAAGTAATTTAGGAGGCTATAAATAACACATCGCCTGGTAAATCCAAGCCTAAGAGAGAAACCGCTTTACCTCCTACAGACATTCAGCCATTTGGATTAAAAAAAGACTAATCCAAAGGGAATATGGAACGTAAAATAAAGCATAATATAGCTGGGACACAAAAACTAGCTCCTGAGTTCAACGTAATTTATCTCTTTGCGTAACACCTCAGCACTTCTGCTTTCTACCTGAAACTTGACTTCCCC
>VZSC01017259.1:138714-179089 GCA_013398225.1 Steatornis caripensis
TTAAAAAAAGACTAATCCAAAGGGAATATGGAACGTAAAATAAAGCATAATATAGCTGGGACACAAAAACTAGCTCCTGAGTTCAACGTAATTTATCTCTTTGCGTAACACCTCAGCACCTCTGCTTTCTACCTGAAACTTGACTTCCCCAGCTGCTCCCATTTAGTTTTTACCTGTTAAAAAAAGCCACCAAATTTGTTAAGCAACGTTCTTCTAGTCTTAACTCATCAGAGCTTTTCAAATGTTCTCTTGCTCCAGAGGTTGATGTGTTCATCACTTTATAAAGCTCTAACAGGAAACTCAGAAAGCTGAGGAGAAAAAGATGCTTGAAAAGCTGCTCATCTCCAGCAGTGCTTGCACATTTCATAAACATGTTTCACTGCTAGCAGGGAATTCGTTGTCCTCTGTACCTTCTTTTGCGCTATACCATACCACTCTGAGTGCAAAGATGATCATACAGACATTAGAGAGAATAATTTAGGGCACTGGACCACCCTCTAGATTATGTGATGTTTCCCTTAGGTTCATTTCCATCGCTCATGTACCAAGTCTGTTCACCTCGGATGATATTACAGCTATTCGCAGGACCCTGTACTGTACACTACAGAGCAATATGCTTAAAAACGTTTAACTACGAGCAGAAGAACAGATCTTCTGCGTTAGCCTGAACGCCAGAGTCTTTCCTGGACAATATACTAAGTTGTTTTATGCCATCTGGTGTCCAGAGACTAAAGGCAGATGTTACCACTAATCAGAGTCTTCCAGATGGTCGCCAGCCTCAGGATGTTTGTTTTACACAATTCTGTAGCCAAGAACCAAGCAGCTCTCCTCATAGCCAGAATTCAACAATATTACCGAGGGAAATACCATCTGTGTGCTCTCACAGGGATCGAGTTAGACCTAACTCGTCTGGAAAGAGCACTGTTTGGCATTTGGGAAGCTTTTTATCCTATCAAAGATCTCAAAGTGCTTTGATAACATTAATCAAGCGTCATTAAGCCTCACATGCACATCTGTAAGGCAAGCAAGGATTTCTTCTGCCTCAGCTACAGAAGAAAACACTGAGGCACTGGAAGGCAAAGCGACTTGCCCTGGGCAGGGTGGCTGAGCCTTATGGTATTAGCTTGAATGTTGTGATGTATTACTAATGCAACGTGATTCTTCTGGGGTCTCAAGTCTTAATTTTTGAAGGGTTATAGTAGGCAATGAGGCAAGTCCATTGTGAGGCCAGGAAAACAAATGAGGAACCTAGACTTTGATTTTTCTAGTAAAAGTAAATTCATTCTAATCTCATTATAAAGACTCCAGGCAAGGTTTTAAACGTGTAGCAAGCTGCACTCTCTCCAGCATCCTCAAATCTCCACGGCCTGCTTATTTTGTGGGTTTGGCCCATTTGCTAGCCAACGAATACCTGCTTTCAAACAAAAAGAGATACGAAGTAGACGTTTGATCCACATTCCTGAGGGATTGTCCCAAGGAAATCACTTGTGTACGATCCGATCGTGGTGTCTCTCAAGCACGGTGAAGTTGTAGCTTGGCTAGCAAGTGTGTACTTGCTATGAGATGCAGGCACCACGCTCATGGGAAATACTTTGTTGCCTTTTTTTAAAGCTTGAATCAACTTTATCCATCTTTGTTGTTTTCGTTGTAACTCGGACGATCTAAAAATTGCCTAGGCCTCCAGTGTTTACTTTCGAAACAATAGAAAATGACTGGCTCTCAGTCACATGTATCCCAAGACTTTTTTCTTAAGCGTAATTAGAGTTCCTTCCATGGCTAATTAAATTCTCCAGTGAATGAAAACAAATTTCCTGGAATGAATAGCATCTTGATTCACTTTGGGCAAAGCCAGGCTTACGTGCTTCTCCCACTCTGTTCTCTGAGGGTGTTGGCTGCATTTCTGAAATCTTCTTGTCAACACACGACAACGCAGCGAAATAGTCTAGTACTGGGGTCTGCATACTCCTTTGCTACAGATTACAAGAAATTGTGTCTACCCTATTCCTCTTCTCTGCTTTATATGATTGTATAGACTTCTATTGCCTCCTTTATTAATCTTTTTTCCCAAGCAGAACAGTCATAGTTTATTTAACCTCTCTTTACATATATAAACTACATACATATATATATAACTACAATACAGTTCTATACTTCTGACTGTATCTCTTAGTCTTTGCTGGACCTTTTCTATTTCTGCTATATCCTTTTAAGCATGAGATGCTTATTGACTTCCACAGTTATGTGAGTACACTGCGATACATATGATAGAAACATAAACCCTTTTCTTATTTACAGAGCTCAGGATGCCAGTCCGCTGCGTGGCTTGCCCCCTTACTAAGACGTTTCTACAAACCCTTGTCTCCCCAGTAGGAAGAAGTCTACAGTAATAAGCACTAAGTGAAACACCAAGTCAGAAATACTGTTCTGACAACACTGAATTCCCGATACCTTGCTATTCTGCCATGTTTCCCTTCCCAGGAATGTAGCCAAGTACCTATGAGAAGTGCTCACATGGTTTATGAGTGCGCAGCAGTTGATTTTTACTGCTGATACAGCCACGTGTATGGGAGAAATTCCTAGAACTTAGACACTAGTTACAGCAAGTTAATGAATTATCTTTAGTGCCCCTATTCCTCCCGACAACTGCTCAAGAAATGGCACTGGTTTACTTTTAAATGTGGTTTTAAGTTCCCAACAATAGAAGGATGCAGCCTTTTTTTGATCACACTCATGTGGTTTTCAGAGCAATTTGCTCATAACGTGCTGAAGGCCACTAATTTTACGAGCCACGTTGGACTGAATGAGGAAGATTTCTCCCGGGGCAGACAAAGATCTGTACCTGGCAAAATCAGCTCCTTTCCTATGGNGTGGTTTTCAGAGCAGTTTGCTCATAATGTGCTGAAGGCCACTAATTTTACGAGCCACTTTGGACTGAATGAGGAAGATTTCTCCCGGGGCAGACAAAGATCTGTACCTGGCAAAATCAGCTCCTTTCCTATGGTTGTTCCCTGGTTGTCATCTCTCCTCTGAGCCTGTATTTTGTACTGTGTGTTCCCTGGGGCAAGGCAGGCCTATACTCTGCATTTGGCAGTCAAGTGAGGTTAAAGTCAGCCCAAAGGAGACAATAAATCATTATCATGGTTAGACTGTGAGCAGATGGCTTTGGAGGCCATCCATTTTGAAGGCAAATTCCTTCCCTCTCTGACGTTTGCTTTCCTGTTTATTCCTTTCAAAGCCTCCATAAATGGTGCTCAGTTCTCCATCATCTTGTGACACTGAACTCCGTGTCCAACTGGCCTCCAGTCATCTCTTGATGGTAAACACCATCACATTCCCTCATGTGCTGGAAGACTTCATTCTCCAGACAAATTTGCAGTTTATCATTTTATCACCCAATTTCCATTGTCCTGTCAGAAAGGAGATTTGCACCACACACTGAATAATAAGACAGAAGCAAGGTGGCATTCACAGTGGAACAGAAGCAAGTTTTGCTACGATGTGGCCTCAGAGGTCATACTCTGTCTACTTTCTCTACATCTATATGATGTCTACCATGACAGTTTGTTAGCTTCGGTATTCGGACTCAGAAAGCTGTGTTTGCACATCACTATTTTACCTGGACGTTCAGGCTATGGTCAGCTAGTTGATGGTGGCATTTCTGTGGAATGAGATATCTTTCCTCTTCTGTGCTGCCATGACTGATGGCTGGTGCTCACCAGGACCTAGGCTGGTCTGCTCTGCAAACAGATCCCAGAATCACAAAACGGCTGAGGTTGGAAAGGACCTCTGGAGGTCATCTGGTACAACCCTCCTGCTCAAGCAGGGCTTCCTGGAGCTGGCTGCTCAGGATTTTGTCCAGACAGCTTCTGAATATCTCCAAGGAATTAGACTCTACAACTTCCCTGGCCAACCTGTTCCGTTTATCTTAGGATAAAAGCCATGAGAGTTGTTAGCACTACAGTTCCACATCAATTCTGCTGTGGAGATAAAACTGATTCCTAGGCCTTGGGCACAAGTTTGTCGTAGACAATTCTAAGCTTGTCAGACAGATTCTTTGTTTAGGTTTTAGGACTTTTTAGTCCTAAAAGATCCTTTGTCTGTTCTTGGGAACATTTCACTTACAAACTGAGCGCAGGTTATTCCCAGCTCTTTGCTAAAATGGTGTAAAACAAGTAGACTGTTTTCACCTATATGTCAGGCCAATACAGAACAGAAATCCTGTGTTAGAACTGGAATGGACATGATCTCATTTTGTAAGAACTGCAGTTTCTGAATTACTGTTGTTTGCTTAGTAACGTGTGAGTTATGTGTGAAATTGCAGGTCTACTGTCTCAATTAACTTCATTATGCCATGAAATATTGGAGAATTTGACAGTAAAAGGCTGGCTTCATGCATTGCCTTATGTTGCCAAGAAGTCAGCTTGTGTGTCTGCTCAAATGCAGGATGCAGAAGGGCTAAGGATGAGAAGACAGCAACTGTACTGGCAGCCACCATTTGACCTACTCAATAGCTTAGCTTCAGTCTCTGCAAAACCGGAGGACCAGCCTCTCTGTAATGGGGTAACAACTAACATCTGCAGAATATTTTGGAAGAGGAAAGTGTTGCAGAAACAGACACTGCTTGGTTTTGTGTGTGTTTCTGGGGGTAGTCTGTGATTTTCCTAGTAGAGATACGTGTGCGGTGGAACTGCTTTGCTTTGCGCACTTGCAAATTTTGAATTTCTTTGGTCAAGAAGGTGACTTGGATAATACCTATGCAGGAGGAAAAGAATCATGCTTTTACATGTCATAGATCCTGAGACGTCAAAGACAGCAGCTGGATGTGCTGACTGTGCAGTGGCTGCCCCATGACAGGATTCCCCTCTCAGTGATGGATAGCTAGCACTCCTATCAGAAAGGCAGGCGAACAGTCCAGCCAGAAAATGCACATAAGGGAAGCTGGTCTCAACGCAGCCAGGCTCGTACCTCCCCTGTCAGAACACAAGGATGTGGTGTGTGAAGCATAAAGAATACTGGGCAAGGTGAGGTAGGGATTGTATCCATGATAACAGAGAGGGGAAAGCCCTTTCCCCTCTGCTGCTTGCCTTCCCTTTCACCAGTTTTGGCAACCTCTACAGTGTCAGCTCTACCGAGGCCCCGACTGAAACAGAACGAAATACAACTTGAGGAATTTTCCAAACTGCAACTTACAAATAAACACATTAGCCATCTTCTCCTCAGCAACCACAGAACATCCTCCCAAAAGCAACACGGCAAGTCACTTATTAGAGACTTAATGAGCTGTGGAAAAATAACACTATTCATTCCCAGCTACTTAGTCTCTGTCCTTTCTGAAGTCATAACTCAGGCCACCACAGAACCACACAGGCAGCATGCAAACTCATGGGCAAAGACACAAACTCGCTTCGGCACACAAGCTCCCAAACAGAATTTGCTGGCTTGTAGCTTTGGCTCTGACCTGGTTTGACTCCAGCCTCAGCTGCGTTAGCCCTATCTCCAAATTGGATTGAGCTCATGAAAGCTGGAAATTACTACCAGAAGAATGGGAGGAAGAGTTATCCCTTCTAGCAGTTGATTAGCTATATACTGCGCCTTTAGATTATAAGAACTGCAGATGCCTTCGTACCTTTTTTTCCCCAGGATCTCAAAGCACATCACAAAGTGAGGGTTATTCATATCTCAGAATTCAGAAAACCAGGTACAAGGAAATGATGTGAGTTGACCGCTTCGTGTGAGGATAGAAGCCATGTCTGTCATGCTCCTAGATCGGAATGCTAGGCCCTCAAGTGCCTCCTCCAGCAAGCTTCTACCAAGACGGAAGGATGACTTCATTTCTACAGTTTGCCTTACTGCTGTGGTTGGTGCTGCATCCCTGCCTTCAAAATCAGCCAGCCTGTGGTGCTGCAGGTTTGTCTGCTCTTATCTCATGTTGGCAATCTGAGATGTATCCTCAGAGAATGCGGTTATACTTCTCCGACCGTCACCAATGTCTGCACCACCAGCCCCAACTCTAAATTCACTTCTCAAATGAAATAGAAGCCCTTGGTAAATGGGCACTTTTTCACTCCTCTACTCTCAAGTTGCCAAGAGGCAGGCCCTGAAGTGCCTCCGCACGCTAATGAAACTGTCTGCACTCTGGTTTAGGCTCCTTTCAGTAACACCACTGGCTCGCCCAAAGCAGCAGAACCGCAAACATGAGCACCAGTTCTACATGGAATAAAGATATCTGTTATTACTTTCTTTGAGATACCACCAGACCATACCGACCTCCACAATTACACTTCCCAACAGTGACGACGAGCCTTCTGTTATCGGAGACAGCACTCCAGGTTTCAAACACCATTCTGCACGTCGACTAGCAGCAGTGCCTGGAGGCCTCAGTTTTGGGCCTGAACTCCGCAGTGCCAAAGACTGGGTGCCGTTGCAAGACGGGAAGTGGAGCTCCACAGTCAGTTAGCTGCCACGGAATACTACTCGGGCTGCACACCCTGCAGCAGCCAGTGTTAATAAGAAAAACGTTACCAGTTCTCAGTGCCTGCCGTTCAGTAAATCAACAGATGCAAGTAAATATTAGGAAACAT
Source organism: Steatornis caripensis (assembly GCA_013398225.1). Lineage (NCBI taxonomy): Eukaryota > Metazoa > Chordata > Aves > Caprimulgiformes > Steatornithidae > Steatornis > Steatornis caripensis. The sequence continues at coordinate 145,296 of VZSC01017259.1, forward strand.
GGTCACGCCCCACAAAGCTGTTTTCTACCAAAGAAGGGATGAAGACAGACACGTATCAGCGCACGTGTAATGTTTTCGAAAAAAGTCTTCTGGAATTTATTTTTTAGCAAAAAGTTCACTGAACGCTCCTTTCTCCCAATTTATTTTCTGTTTCACAGTTGGTTTTTTTCTTGGTCTCAGAATAAAAGCTGGTGCTCACGAAGTGCAGAAAGGTCATATTAATCATATTTTCTTTTCCTTACAATTTAACAGGGAAATGTCTAATGAGCTTCAGAGATTCAAGATTCTCTGGCTCTTAATGCAAACCAGATCTGGAACTGGTGGGAGGAGGTATCTGCTATTCCACTGAAGACTCACATACTTCACACCGTTCAGATGATGGACCAACCGAAGTTGGTTGCATTCACATCTCCAAACTTAACAAGAATTGCTTCCTAACCCGCTTGTTTCAAAAAGAGGTAACAATCTAACATGAATATCAACTATTTATTTTCTGCAAAAGGTCTGCCAAAGAAAATTTGTACAAAACCACAAGTTTGTTCAAAGTTTGGTCATATTCCTTCTGTTCTGTTTGCAAAGCTGAGAGCACCTGTAGGCTAGTGAAGGACTGTCACTAACAGAGCTATACAATTCATAACGACCTGCTACGGACACATCTTTTCTTTCCTCATTATTAGCCTTTCTTAGCTGTGTATAAATTAGATCCACATATCATTCACCAAGGCTCCATTGCTTGCCTGAAGACACTTTTATAGATGGACTGTGAGCTAGGAATAGCATGCATCACTCATTTTTATTTCACGACAGGAAAAAACCCCGCCAAATAAAAGCAACTGGTCGGTGTTCATCGAGGACAAATTATCTGTTCGTCTGGGATTCAGCTGCAAGCATCTCAAAGTCTGATGAAACCTTCTGCGCTTTTTCCAAGACATCAGCTTGTACTAAGACCTCACAGAAATCTCAGGTGGAAAGGAGCGTGTACAAGCCCCAAGGACTTGTCTGACACAGCTACACAAAGCACCAAGCAGAAATGGAGCTAGACTCTGGTTAGTATTAGAGCTGTGAAAATAACAGCCCAAATCTTTATCTCCTTCTTAACGACTGTGGCCAGTTCATCTTCTGCATCTCCATTCTCCTCCATGATATGCAACTATTTCTATAGAAAAGGCAATTATGGCTTTAAACGCCAGATTACTAATACAGCAGCTTGCAAAGGAAGAATAGCCCCTGCCACAGGTCGCATGTGTTCGTCGTGACTGCAGGCTGCCTAAGGCTTTTTGTGTTTGTTTAAGAAACCCAGCACGTGGTAAATCTGTGGCTGCCACTGCGTGGTACAAGTCACACCTGCCTCCCTCCTGCCTTTTGGCTAACCCAGCGATAGCGAAGGATGAGGCTGCGTGGACTCCCCTGTTTAGAACAAACACTGCAGCCCTCCAGGCAGGAATGCCCTGTTCTACCTGGGCAAAAAAAAAAAAAAAAGACCCCGATGCCAGCTTAATATTTAGACCAAGAGCTAGATGAATACAAGAAACTTCTTAAAACGATTTTTTATTTTAAAAATCAGAGGTCTACTTTGTGGCAGCTCACAACTCTGGCATAGTATTACCAAGCGAAAACTCGAACCCTCTGTCCCGTGTGGCAGACAGAGACTGCCATCAGCTGCCCAGATCCACTGGGTTCTGCGATAGACACAAACAATAACTAGCGTTGTTTCTAACAAGAGAGAATAAAGTTTTCCCCTTTGTTTGCATTAATTATGCACATACCACTGAAATTCCCAGACAATCAGCCCTTCTGTAGCTTCCTTTAAGGCTCCGTCCTGCAAGATGATGAGCCCTGAGCCAATAAAGCACCTGGACATGCACTTGGACCTAAGCACAGAGAAAACCTGCTGTGCTCGCAGAAAGAGCTGAGCCTCAGCTGTGGCCAGGGTTTTCAGCTACTACGCTGCAAAGAGGTGTACCTCCTAGCACTGGGCGTTTTTTTCTGCTATGAAAGGAGCTCTAGGAATGCAAGACATTTTTCTATACTTTGGATCTTTGAATATAAAGCAGATTAAAGGCTTCCAAGCATAGCTGGCCACTTTATTTTGTAAGCCAACGTATTTCTGGAATTTGTATTGTTCAGAAGTAAGTACTTGCTGAGAGTCACGAATACTGCAGAGTTCAGAACATTGATTACAAGGAGCTAAAAAACAGCACAAAAAACCCCGAAAAAAACCCCACTAACCAAAAGACCTTGCCTGCACGGGGTGGGTCAGCGCTGCCGTTGGGAAGTAGAAGACAGCACATGCAGGCAGACCTGAGATCAATTCCTCCCCACCTTATCAAGCCACAATCACAGCAGAGCTAGCCAGCAGAGAGCACAGCCATGGACCGCGTACAAAAGCCGTGTACGGAGGCCATGGCTTATACCCACGATACAGTTCCTGCTGTAGTCCATCACTGCGTTTGCCCACTTTCCCCATTACATTGGTTTCCAGGGCTTCTGTTCCTCCTGCCAGTCCAATTTTTCACAATTTTTTGCAGCTTCCTTTTCATTGCCCAAGCCTGCAAGATGTGTGTGGATTTCGTACCAGATTTGTTTAAGCAAGATCTGCTGACCAGTCTCCTTTGCCAATCATGAAATATTTCTGAAGAACGAAAGATGTGACACACTCATTCCACAACTCAGAGAGCAAGGCCAAGCGGATCCTTTCCAAAACACTGCAGGGCTGGTGGCTGACTCTTCTCACAGATCTAAAAACCTCATGCCCCAGCAAATTGTTTTCCTTGAAGAAATCCCAGTCAAGGCCATTAACACAGAACATGCACTTCATTTTAGTGGTGGAAATGTCAACTGAGGAACTCAAACTGAACACTAAGTTTATTACGCACGTGTCACTGCATGGGCTGGAAGGCAGCAGAACTGCCCGTCAGGATCCACAAGCCCTAAAACGCTGCTGGCTAAATTTGACAGTCCCTTAATTCAAGTGACAGCCTATTTCTGAAGCAGAAGGCTATACATATATCCAGCATATAGTAATCAGTAACGTCTAGAAAGCGGTTGCAGCAGCTAGCAGAACAAAAGCGGAGAAGTCTGACGGGGTCATTTGGTACTATAAAGAGAGATATGAGTCAAAATTAACCTTAAAGTTCAGTTAGGCGTGGTACAGATTACAGAATCCACAAACGTGGGCCAAAAATTAAACCATCAGTTTTACATCAGTTAACTCACATTATCAGAACAAAACCGCACGAAGAATTGTACAGTAATGGTCTTAATCACTGTAGCCTACAGTGTTGTCTCTGCTGCAAAGGTGGCTGTCACATCAGAGGGCTGTATTCTTCCCACCAAACAGGGACTACAAGCTGTAAGAAATTGCTTTCAGATCAAAAAGGTGAAAAGCTACTTAGCTATGACCTTTACTGCTTGGTGCAAAAAGAGTACATAGCATAGAAAATCAGGCTCACGTTGAGCTGAATTTTGTACAGAAGTTGGCCCTGCTTTGTGCAGGGGCTGGACCGACAAACTCCGGAGTTCCTTCCAATCCGTATCATTCTGTGACTCTACATTGGTCCTGTCTGTTGGAGACAACGGTCTACAATGTGCCATGAGCAGCACAAGTTCCATCACTCCTCCCTTCTCACTAGGCAAGGAATCAGAGATCAAGACTTCAGCAGACAAACCACAAAAGCCATTGTAGAAGNCTACAGTGTTGTCTCTGCTGCATATGTGGCTGTCACATCAGAGGGCTGTATTCTTCCCACCAAACAGGGACTACAAGCTGTAAGAAATTGCTTTCAGATCAAAAAGGTGAAAAGCTACTTAGCTATGACCTTTACTGCTTGGTGCAAAAAGAGTACATAGCATAGAAAATCAGGCTCACGTTGAGCTGAATTTTGTACAGAAGTTGGCCCTGCTTTGTGCAGGGGCTGGACCGACAAACTCCGGAGTTCCTTCCAATCCGTATCATTCTGTGACTCTACATTGGTCCTGTCTGTTGGAGACAACGGTCTACAATGTGCCATGAGCAGCACAAGTTCCATCACTCCTCCCTTCTCACTAGGCAAGGAATCAGAGATCAAGACTTCAGCAGACAAACCACAAAAGCCATTGTAGAAGGCTGGCAGTCAGACCCTGGACAAACCCGAAGCAGGGAGCTGGTTTGCAGGCCTGTCAACCTGACTAGTAACCCCCAGACAAAAGAAATACCTATGAGGAAATATTTATTTTAGCGCACATTCCAGGCTATCAGATTTCTGGCAGCTTGACTTCAGCACTCTTGGAATCACAAGCCACGGGCCAAACATGACAGTATCTCTGTGCACTCTTAATCTTGTTTCACTGGGAATTGTGGCTGGCCCCAGGCAGTCTCCAAGGAATCAACTCTCTCTCTGTCTTCTTCTCACGTCACCCCAATGGTGGCTGACATCCCAGGCAAGCTTTTCAGCTCAGTGTTGCACACACGGATGCTGTTGGTTTGAATTTGCACGCGTATTTCTGTGTGGCTTCACTTTACTGATTTGCACATGCCTGCATGACAGAGGTCTTTTGGAGCGTATCTTAGCTTTGCACTGCACTGGGATTTGCACATGATAGATTTAATTTCACTTTTGTTTATACTGACTTCAACTTGATAAATTCAGAAGATTTGCTCTCAGCATAACTGAGTGTCAGAAGCCAACCAGACACGAAAGATTTAAAATGGAGCAAGAAGGAATAAGGTGAGCCTCATTGGGACACTTTCTGGGAGCGACAATGAATTTCAGAGGGGGTTTTTTTCCTCTATTGGTCTTTATCTTCGGGCATTTTTAGAATCTCTCTGAAGTGAGGTGCTTTCAGCCACAGTTTTTTGTTCTAATTTTTCTTAAGACCTTCACACTGGAGGTCTGAGCTCTGGAAATGTTCTTCCTAAGGTGTTTTACAGATGGAACGAAAGGAGAAATGCTGGATATGTTGCAGGAAGCCTTCTACCTTTCTCAAGCGTTCTGGTTTATTTTTGCAGACATGTATAGCTCAGGTCAGAAAAGTGTCCAGATTTTGGGGAGTTTCTCCAAACCCCAAGCTCTAAACAAATCGCACTCAACAAATGCGTAGCTGCATTAATTTGTATGCAGATGGTCTAAGAAAAGAATTGCCTTTCTCTTGAGCTCAAATCATTTGTTGGGGGAAGCATCAGACAGCTGTAAGTAAATGCCAGGGAGTTAGACCCAAGAGTCTGCAGAGTGATAAAACCAGATAGACCTGGACCACAAAGGGCCCAGCTTTCCTTTATAGAAGTGCCAGTGCTGGCCGAAGCAGCTCATTTCATGAGCAGTGAGTTGGCTGGCACTGCATAGACCATCCCAAATTATTTAACTCATTTTTCCACAGCCGGACAGGCTTTGGACAGGTGCTTAATAGCTGAGCGGGGCTAATTAAAACCATCCTTGTAAAATCTGACCAAGGCCAATTGAGAAAAAAAAAAAAAAAATTAATGATTGTCCCTCTGGAGCTTTGACAAAGCCTATGGATGAATCCTCCCAGTATCCAATGCTGTGCTGGAAGCTGCTTTAGTACTCCCCATGCACTGAGAAAATACAACTTGGCAGGAGGCATACCAGGCACTTCGAGATGACCTTAAGTTTGGCTTTCTTCCCCAGGGTGAAGCCGGATAGATCACCCATCTTATGTGCAAGGATGCACCCTGTCTACTGAAACAAACTGAGAAGCAAAGCACGTGCAACAGCAGAGCACAAGCTGTTTAAAGGAACATTAGTAAGGCTGCCAGCCGTGCTCTGCTGGCAGGAGCCCAATATTATGGGGCTTACCTCTAGTCAGACATGGTCATGCCAAAAGCGCAGGCAGGCAGGCAGGCAGACTCTGTTTTCTTAACGTATTCCGAATGGGACTCATTAAGCGGTGGTGTAGAGATCGGTACGTAACAGAGTGAACACAAGCCCTGCAATTGTCAGTCACCACCTGAGCAATGCTGAACGTGTCACTCACCTCGCAGCTTCTCTCTTCGTAGGAGGAGATTTTAAAGGAAGTGACTGCCTATCCTAAAGGCCTCACCTGAGGATACTAAGATAAGATTAAAAACCAAGAGCAGCAGGTGTGCGCACCTCTTTTCCCCAGATGAAAAGCCAAAGTAGATACCCTAGAGGCTGACCCACAGAGAACCAGCACCAAAACCATCATAAAGTCTGGAACCTTTCTTGCCGCAGGTTCACACGCACCTAAACTGCTCAAATGTCAAGGCTGCAGGAATGAGGCAGAAGATCCAATTTTCATTGCCCTGCTTAGGGCTGATTTGGACCACAAACGTTGATAAAGGCTGGTGAATACCCTAACACTCTGCCTGCTGACCTTTTAAAACCCCATGATATTTCCTGTGAAAGATTGCCAGAAGGAAGTTAGTTAACTACAGCAATCAAGCACCCATAATCGCACTGCAAGTTAATGCCCTAGGGAGGGGAAAGACGGGTCGGAGGAACTCAAACCACTTTCAGAAGAATTCTTGCAGTCTGCCCGGCCTGTAGAAACACTCAAGCTGTATTCAAAAGGGTTTCTTAGGCTGGTAGCAAGGTAGGAAGGAACTGACTGCGAAAGGCCACCTATTTCAACACGTTGCCAGGGTGGGATAAATGACATGAAGTTAACCTAACTTCTTCAGAAGCCAAGGGCCTCCGGCGCAGCATCGAAACCACGTACTGTCCTTTATCAGTCCTACTTGAACCTGGACTACTGCAATCACTATTTACAAGGCAGTGCTTTTGGAGGCTTACTCCAAGGATTTATATCTCAAGAGCTTAAACAGGAGAGAAATGTGAGCACAGTGATAAAAATTAAAGAAGGTTGTGTTTGTTTCTCCAGTAAGTTAAGCAAAGGCTAGGGAGGCACTGCCAGACCACACAGTTCTGTTATTCAGGTATTTTTTGTAAAAGGGAGGCAACTTCGCTTTTGTTTCTTTGGTTCATAAATACAGCACGTGTGTGGTCTCTGGAGAAACACACCAGCCTGCGCTTTCCTATCCCTAGTCTCTTCCCAAATGTTTTAAAGCACTGCTAATACCTGGTGGTAATATCATTACTGTATTTGTGCGGGCAAGGAAAATCCTTCACACGGAATGACACTAGGGCCTCTCCCCTAAAGGGACAGCTGCCCAGCCTCTCTTTTCTGTTATTGCCAGCACATTTCTTTGTGCCAGTGGTTTGGTGCCTGCGGTTACATTCGCAGATGGCAATGCTAGCTTTGGAAGGTCCAGCTCCGTGGCTGGTGAGGTCTGCAGAGCAGTTGCCTGTGGTAATGCCAGCACTTGCCCTGGCAGCTAATCCTGCTTGTTGGATGGTGGGAACAACTGAAATAGAGATTGTACTTTATTACAGGGCTGGAAGAAGGATACTGCTTTGGCTGCCTTTGCACAACGGAGCACGGACAGACCTTTCGCAACCGCCGCCATTGCGTGCCAGCAAGTGACAAAAGGTCCACGCTCAGGACAGCCCGAAGTGAAGAACCAAGGCCCAGATGCTAAGAAGATGCGAGGCACTGAGTGCCAGTCTATGTCGTCGCAGTTTCCCATTCATTTCAGTCTTGAGAGAGACTCATAACCTCTGCAGATGAGGTGTAGACGTGTGTCATACAGGGCTATATCTAGGTAGCTGTTACTCGTACAACACGTGTTACTGTTGAGCACGACAGAAATGGCGAAGTGTAGAATTTCAGGCTTACTATTGGATTTCTGGCCTTTGCCTGGAACAAAACTGTATCTGCGTCATTCAGTACATGGGAATTTCCTCTCAGATTATACAAATGTTATTTAAAGAGGTACTGAGTAGATTTCAAAGCGTATTTTTAACTTTGGGAAGGAATGTTTGCTGCCAATTTATTCAAAATGTCGCATTCATTGGTGATGTTTGGGTTAAAGATGCTTGTCTCTGAGTTACAAATCCTTACTATTCTAGTATTTCTACGGCTCTTTTTTGCTGTGTTACTATTACATATAAATAGATTACAAATCTATAGTATATTGTTATTAAATATAAATGCTCAGGTATTGACAGAATAGAAATATTAACGTAATTATTTATATTCCTCAGTAATTAATCAGATATTCATTAGGCATAAATCAGCACTGGCTGAAGTCAGAGGAGTTATTTGCAGCCTTTGGGGTCAGCAAAGGTGCATTCGATCCCCACGTCAGTGGACCGTCACCCAAACTGGATTTGACTGGTGGTATTTTGCACGAAATAAGTTAGCTCAGTGGGCAGTGTTTCTTGACGGATGGAGCAACGGACTAGGTACAGGCTCTGTGCGACTCTGGCCGGCCACCCCCTCGCTCCGTGCCTCACTGCCCTGCAAGCAAACTTCATTTGAGACTGGTGACGAAGCAGCGCTGTCTACAAGGCAGGTGTAAGATGAAGGCAAGAGCTGAAAGTAGCTGGCTCACCCTTGTCACCCAGATTTGTGCCTCCAGTGCTGCGATGAGACTGCTTCCCTCCAGCCACCTGGGACCTTCCCAAGTCCCTTTTTTCCCAAAACTGCTGCAATCAGAGTCAGATGCAAGAATCCTCCAGACACCGGTGGGGTATGGCTCAGACTCCCTGCCTCCATGAAGAAAGGATAAACCTATGACAGTTGCTTAAAACCACGCAAGGAGAGTACTGGGAAGAACAAGCATGGACAGACGACAGCTCAACCCCTGGCTAGAGAGCAGTAGGTGGTAGAACACGCAAGAACAAGCAGAACCTTATTTATGCAGAAGTATCAATTAACGCTAAACTAAACTAGGTCTTTGTACCAAATCAGTACGTCTAAGCTGAACAGAAGGTTTCCCCTCCTCCCCTATTCCTGTTGCTTTTCCTGAGAAATCATGTCAGCGTGCATTTCCATTGGTTTTGGACAGCTTTGTGTCTAGTACCAACCGCCCTTCTGCTCTGATTTTCATTCTTAATGCAAAGCAGAACAGCCTCTGGTCCTTTAGGCAAGCCATGGGACCATTCCCTCTTCCCCGCCTCTTAAATATAAAAAGCATGCGGCATAATCTTCCCTTCAGTCATGAAAAATACAGTATAATCTTAAGTAAATATTAGTGTTCCACTTACGTAAATACAAACTGCCATTGAGGGCTAAAGCACTGAGCCTGTCAAAACCCCAGACTGAACACATTTCTTTGGAAAGGACAGTAAGGGTCAGGAGTAAAAGATACTTTGGTGTTCACTATGAGTTAGGGGAAGAGTTCTGCTGGAAAGAGAATGGGCCAAATACCAACTTCATCCTAGAGCTCTTGGAAAAGAGGGAAAGGAGAGACTGCTCGCAATAAGGTTTTCTTGATTTATTCCCGAAGAAATACCTCCTGCTTGCCATTCTACCCCATTTCCTGCTGCCTGCTGGACAGGGATATATAAGAAATTGGTTTATGACAAAGGTGACTGATGAAACGAGGACAGTGTCCTCCCCCTTGGCAGCCACTCCAGCTCTAGAAGAAGAGGACAGTGTCCTAGTACCCACTGCCAAAACGTCTCTCGTTCAGATTGCCAGACAACACTGCCTGCTTTACCGGACCTAGGAGAGGTATTTTTCCTTCCTCATCCATTCTCTAGTACAGATATATGCTGCAGATAACAAAGGAGGTAGCAGGAAGAGACGCTGTGCCGTTTACCACATTATCATCTAGATCACTGCTGCTCACGAATTTCAACAGAGCTAGGTACTCTGGGAGTGCCAAATCCTTGGGCTTTGAAGGCGCTCATGCTTCATAATAATAAAAGATCTTCAGAGCATTCCACTTCTCATTAGTGAATCTAATGTTTCCAAACCCTCCAGCCGTATCAGGTCCCTTCACAACCCAACAGGGACCACACTGCTTTTGCACTCTTGTTTCCTTTCACTCTGGCCAAGCGCAGCAGATTTCTGCCTCCTGGGTGGGAAGAAGCGTAAGGCATTTTCAAAAAGCATTTCCTGGCACTGACCGCTTCTGCAGCCCTCTGAAACTGTAACTTTACCGAGATGAGCACTTGTCAGTGTGAAAGCTGGATCTCATTTTGTGGAGCACTATTGCACCTCTTCAGACAGCTTTATGGCTTCACCATCTCCTGGTGCTGATACCCAGCTCCAGGCCCCATGCTCTCTGCCTTCATCAAGTAGAGTGGTCTCCAATTCTCATGGTTTGTCAAGCAAGAGGTGGAGGTAAAGGGCAAAAGCCACCCAGCTGTCTATCAGCTTCTCTGCTACCGTGGGACGCTGGCTCTTCAGAAGGTCTGCTTCAAGTCCCATTAAAGATAAAGGATTTACACGGCTAACTTGACCATAGATCCATCCCTGGTTCAAATCCTTAACCAATCATTTCCCTGTGATTTCCTACAGCATCTTGGATCCATCCTACTCATTAAGTTCAGTACGATATTTAGCTAATGCAGTCTGGTCTTTTTATTTTCACACCTGCAATTTATCAGCTGCACATGGATTTCTCTGGTAAGTTTATCCATCACAGAGCTGGTTTTCCCTTTGTCAAAAACTGGAGTGGTAACTTGTATCTCCCATTGCACATCACAGAGTGGATAATCAAGCACAAAAGCACTTAGGGCTGTAAATTACCGATGATGACTTGAATCTGTAATCATGGGGACAACACATAACATCTTATTTCCAACTGAGTTAAGAGGTAAGTCTAGCTCCAAGGAAATATTTTCCAGGAAGGGATAACACAGAAACTCGGCTGATCAAAGCCAAACATCCCTTGGCCCATGGGATTCTCATCACCAATCATGAATAGCTAGTCCTTCATGGAGATCAAAGCATTTTGTCTACACTAATGACTGAGTCATAGTCTGAAGACGGCACTGTTATTCTTCCTATTGTATTCAAGAGACCCTAACTTGGAGGAAAATAAAGCAACGTGCCTGAAGTCAGCCAAGGGCTCAGAGCTACAAGTAGGACCTGCACCCTTCAGTCCCTGGTGCTGTCCTCTTCTGTAACGCCCTTCTCCCCGTAGCAGAGCACGACAGGAGAGAAGGGTGAATTCTATTACTGAACAGATTAGTTCTATCAATTTTGTATTAGTCTTTAAAGCTTTAGAGGCATTCTATACTTGGCACCTGGCTGCATTTGCCCCATCATTACTTTCTCTAAGCATTAATTTCAGCCCATTTTTTTTTGTCTCCTGCCCTTTTATAATTCCTCTTCTCCGAGCCAAAATCCTGATTGTTTCATAACTTTGATACAGACATTAGATTTCAGAACAGAGCTTTGTCAAAGGAAGGTTTCTGAATATTGCTGACAACAAGAGAAGAAACAAAAGTATGTTGTGCATCTCTGCCTTCAGGTTCCTGCCAGCAAGATCTGTCTTTCTATCAGATGTTTGCATTGTAGATAGCACAGAAGTAAGCAGCTGCTTACCCTTCTACAGAGCTGTTATCTTCCAACCCCCGTTGCCCACATGTGGGAGAGCGGCAGTAAAACACACCCCATGGAAACTCTACAGGACATTCAGAAAAAGCCAAGTCCTACTTGGCAGGTACAGCCTCCTGAGTGGTGACCTAGGAGACGTTCAAGGCCTTTTATGTTGCTGCCCTTCACAAAAACAACGTGCTGAAATGGTGCCCCAGCCGGTCAGTCTGCACGTACGAACAGGCAGGATACCTGTCCTCATTTGCAAGAAGAACTTGAAACCACAAAGGCATTTAAATGCCAAATCCCCACTGGCCTCGGTGGGATTTAGAGCCCCAAATACCTTTGCGAAACTACAAGTGGACAAAATGCCAGGAGCCAGTGATAGATAGAAGACGGAGGGGTGGAAATAGATGAGCTCAAACTCCTAGCCTTGCAGGCAGACTAAACGAACCCAGCTTCTTCCCCCAGCTTTCCACCCTTCGTACATACAACTGTGAGCACTGGAGAATAATCACCTATATCCAGTTCCTCCTCCTACCTCCTCCCCCACCCAACTCTGCTTTATGACACTGAAAGCACGCACAGCCCATTTTAACATTTTCCAGCCCGAGAGCTGTAGTCCAACCAGGGTGGGCAAACAAACGTCTTGTCACCGCCAAGTATGGCCCAGCATTGGCTCCAGCAAGAAATTTCCAGCCACTATGGAGCCAGACACATTTACATTCCTCTATTTGAAGTAAAACCCTAATCCTCTGGAAGATTTGCAGTCTGAGCAAGAGCCGTGCTCTCACCCATGCCTTTAAGGTTTCTTTCTGTCTTGCAGCGAGAGGCAGCAGCAGAATTCCAAAGAACAGAACGAAGGCGGCTGTTAAAGAAAAGGGACTGGAAGTTCGTGAAGGGGTCTTTTCTTTTGTTTCAGTCCTTTGAGGGCTGTGAAGATTTTCACCAATTTATCTTCAGGATCGCACCTCTAGGAAATAAATGTAGGGTTTTTTTTCCCTCCTTATTTTACCAGCAGGTTAACGAAAGTGTGTAGAAGGAAAGTGTCTTGTCTGATGCCATCCAAAACCTAAAGTTTTCACAGCAGAGCCAGCATGGGAACTCAAGAGACTTGGCTCCAGTAAACACTGGCTTAATACACAGGTTTGTCACAATTCCGATCACTTGGCAGGATCATTAGCAGCTTTGACTTTCCCTGCTGGTTGTTGCCCAGAATTGTCGCCTTCTTGCCCGTTAGAGGATTGCATTGACTTTTACTGCATGCATTGTGTCTTGCTCCTCATCACCCATCTATTGGCAATGGGTGGAATTCTTCTAAAAACTGGAATATACTTGGAAGTCAGAAGGAAGATGGTTCCAGCCTAGTAAGCACAGGCCTTAGTGCCTTAACTCTTCCAGCCTTAGAAGTGATACACCTCACGTACACGCACTTCACTAGCAAATTGATTCACAAGTGCAACATCCAGCCTCCAGCTATATGCCTTCTTGAATAGTGGAGTATTTCCATAGAGCTCAAATGTTGTGAAATGGTCTTCCTTGCCAAGAATGAAACAATGGGAGACATAAACACAAAGCTGGTCTTTTTGTACTATGCAGTGCACCAGCTCATGAACTTCCTATAAGATCCAGAATCACCTCGTGATTGTCTTTTGCAGGGAAGGAAAACATGCTAATGCAGATGAACATGCAGGGAATTCCTTCTGGAACGGCTGAAAACACTCAACACCCTGCCCTCCTCTCCAGCTCTAAGCTCACAGGCTGACAACCCACTTCTCAGCATTTCTCAGCACTTTGTGGGAACAAAGACATCCGAATGGACAGAGGACATAGCTCCATGCTTCGCATTGTCCTGTCCACTCAGACAACAGGCCAGGAAAAACATTCCAGAGTAAAACACTGTTGAGATGTTTGAACTCAACAATAGGCGCAGCAGAGCCTACCAGGTCTTGAAACTTATCACAGCCCTGCACAGGTCCCAAGTGCTAAGGTGACTATCTAAAGCACCGAGTGTTAGCTCTGGTTATACCTGCAAAAGCCTAAGAGCAAATTTCCACGTTGCTATGCCTACAAAAGTGTAGAGTGGCTATTTCTGGGGCCCACAGCACTGCATCTAGCCAGGCATCATGCTGGCAAGGCTTTGGCAAGCTTCCTGTGGACATCTCTGCCAGCACACCAGGTGCATTAGCACATCCAAGCCTACACCTTCCCTGTGACACCCAGCACCTTCTCCTGTTTCACTGCCAAGGTGAGGCAGCATCGATTACAGTAGAGCTTTGGGACGAACACATGGCGGTTACTGCTCAGACTAGGACTCCAGGATGGGGTTGTGGCCTGGATCTCAGTCTTGATCCCTAGGCAAGATCACTGTACGTATAAGGGCTCTCACTCCCTTCCTGACCAAACCCAAGGACCAGCCGCAGTCTCAGAATGGGTCGGTGAATGCCTTTTCACTCCTGGAATTCCATACAGATTACCTAGCCAACCATAAATCAGTCCCACTTCTGGATTTCCAGTCAAGGGCTTGGAGTTGCTGACCTAGTCTCTTGTTTCTTTCAGCACAGACATTGTGAAACTCTGACCTTCCTGTTTTCTCTCTCCTTTAAAAAAAAAAAAATCTTTAAAGAACTTTAAAGGTTCTTTTGCTGGCTAGCCTTACACATCAACTTTCCAAGCAACATTACCATAATGGTTTCTCCTTTCAAATGTCAGAACCAAACACTCCTGCTTATTTTGTGTTTGCAGACAGTTCATCTACCCTTTTCAGGAGGATGAGGGACTATTTAATGTAGAGAGCAAGGGGTAAAACTGGAGGAAAACGTGTTCATTCCATGCTAAGGCATTATTCTTCCCACATTTGACTTTTGCAGAAGTCCACTCTGTAGCCAGTAATGACCATTCTGACTGTAAACAACATATGCCTCCGACTTCCCATGCTGGCTTGAGCATATTGCAAGAGTATCACAGTTCCCTGCAGTTTTCTCACTGCACTTCGATTCACTGGATAAATATAATAATACATAATAATGTATTAATTATCTCAGTTTCAGATCTTGTGTCTTGTGAGAAGAGCAGCTCTGGAAACAGAGGCAGTCCAACAGGATTGCAGTTACACGGTTAATAACCTCTGATGAGGATCATCAGAATCTGAAACGAAAAACAAAACAATGAAGGGAAAGGGAAAGGCAAGCTGGCCCTTGTTCCACAGTGCTATGGCATCTGCTGCTGGAACGCTTCTAAGCACTCAACAAACTGCAATACCATACAAGTCCTTCCACCTCCATGCCTTTCCAAACTTTTTCAGGCTACACTTATTTCAGGCTAGTGCTGCAATTCCCAGCTCTTTCCTTACTTTTGTGCTTAAATCACACCCAGAAGAGAAAATGAATCAGGCTCGTACCGTCTCAGTTAACTGGACGAAGACAACCTCTGCGCATTTGAGAGGGTCAAATGTGTTAACATTAGGCAGTCTCATCACAACTTGATCGGAAATCATCACATTTTCCAGTTCTTTGATAAACTGTGTCACAAAAAATAATTTCTGCTTGCCCAAAACAGTAATAAGTCTGTGGCAGAGCCCAAACTGCAGGATAACCTTCCACCACCCCCTCTCCCGGCTCTGTTTAGAACATTGCTCCCTACAGCAAAGTGCCTAGCTGCTAATATAAAATAAACATCAGGTCCATTGTACTGGCAGGAGTATATAGTAGGGAGCTTGTACCTGTGGAATACCATCAGGAATCATTCTGTGATTCTATGGATATGTCCGTGGTGCCCTCACAGCTGTTTTTCTGAGAGTGCTCCGTGGGTTGGGTGGAGTAAGCCTGAACAGGAGATGGTGCAGGGAAGCAGTCAGCTCTTCTCGATCCTTTATGTTCCTTCAGGGTTTTTTTAATATGTTGAGAAAAAGGCACAAGCAATTCTGACAGCTTCTTTACAGCATTTTCCAGAAGCCTGAAAGGGGATTCAAGTGACAAACCTCTAAATTCCTGTGAAGTTCTTCTGTACGCCATGGCGAATTAGGAATTTGCTGTCCAAACCACATATATTGAACTGGCCTCGATCCTGCTGCATTGACATTCTGATGTGTTTTGCTTTCCCTCCATTTCATTCCCTTTGGCCGACTACAATTGTTACACATTTGTGAATCACGGCTTCCTAGTCGTCGAGGCTGACCCACTAATAACGGCATTATTTGCATTATAGTCAGACTATTTTGCTAGACATGGTGCAAAAATCTAGAAGATGAGAGACTTAGCCTCACAGAGTCATCAATAGAATTAGACACGTCTGTTCCTTTTTACACAGCAAAGTGGGAGGTTGTTGAACTCACTTACGTGTTCGTTCAGTGGTTGTCTGAAAATGGTACTGTGAGCAGTCCATCGATGAACTAGTTTCCGCACCATGCCAAAAGACCACATTTCATAACGGGATTTTCCTCTCAGCATCAGAAAGGTCAAGGAAGCAATAGGCCGTGAAGGTTGAATCATTGTCTTGCTGCAAGAGGATGTGATAAGGAATATGCTCCGCTGCTGTTTATGCTCTCTCTTAACTGGGCCGGACCTGAAGAGGGCTCCTTGTTTCTTCGCGTGCTACCCGGACAATCTTCACGATGGCCAGTTTGTTTTGGAGTGACTGATGTTTTTCAGAGCTGAAGAGGAACACTTTTGCAATGCTCATAAGTACACAAACGATGGATGCTCCGTCTGTCTGTCTGCCTTTCCCTCGCCACGTGTCCCGTCCTTACTGACCACTGTGAGTGAATCTACGTGGGCCAAGATCATGTAGATGACAGCAACCCCAGTGAAGTGAACTGCCTGAAATAGGCATGGAAGTGTTTTAAGGTTTAGCAACATCAGGCTGAGCACAGGAGATATTTCGGTCGTCTCCGGTAGTCACGAAAATTGCTAACGTAGCCGTTCACTGGGTGCCATCTACAGATAACTGAGGATACTCAGTCTGCTTTGCCTACTTGTGATTTATCAGTCAGGTAAATAACATCGATTAGATATTACTACCTCTTTTCCCAGATTGAATTAGCATTTAAACATGCAGATTCATTACTGGTTTTCTATATGTATTCACAAATCAACAAGATGACAAAAAAGAGTTTGCACCATAAAATTGAAATGGATGCAACAGATATTAATGTCAAAGCTAACAGATTGTTAACATTTTCTTCCTTTTTTTAATTAATATCTCCAAAGATGTTCAGTGCATTTTTTTTTAAGCAAAATCGACTTTTGAACATTTACATAAATAAAAGCTATTGGGACTACTGAAAAGTGTTTCCCTCCTAACTGTACCCAAGAAGGGTCATGTCAATCAGCAAAAAATACATAACTATCATGCTCTGACATG
Organism: Steatornis caripensis; assembly: GCA_013398225.1. Classification (NCBI taxonomy): domain Eukaryota; kingdom Metazoa; phylum Chordata; class Aves; order Caprimulgiformes; family Steatornithidae; genus Steatornis; species Steatornis caripensis. The sequence goes on from VZSC01017259.1 coordinate 162,006, forward strand.
TGCTGGGGGCAAGTGCTTAAATATTTACTGCCCATAGTGATCAGCTGAAAGGTTTTTGGAACAAGGTACAAGGGAAGAGGATAGAAACCCTCAAAGCTGCTAACTCAAGAGGACGTGAGTTCTCTGGATATGCGCTCCAGTCAAATCTTGAGCTGCGGCTGGCCATCGCTGGAAGACGGGAAAGCTTGCTCTGTTTTATCCAAGAGGTCAAAACAGAGGGTCTGATTTCTGGCTGTAACGATTTCAAATGAAGCCTTATATCCGCTCTTCAGTTGAGAGTATTTCTAGATCAGACTGCTTCAGACCCCCAAATTCCTCTCTAAACCCTCACGCTCAGACTCTTCCCAGCACCTTCACTTCCAGCTGCCCAGGCCGCACGCTCTCTCCTTTCCCCCTGCTTTTCTCGCCTCTGCGGAAGCCATCTATGTCTCTGGAATAGCTTTCCTGTATTAGGCAAAACAGCCTCAAAACTGGCTACTGAGTGTTCACGGCCCTCAAAGCAGCATCTTGCAGCTGATCAGTTACCGCTGCCTACATTTTTGAACCAAAAGGGATATGTTTCTCGCTGGCAGACTGTGGAGACTTGCTGAACCTGAGCCAAGAAAATAGATGAGGCAAGGGGTGTTAAAAGCTACCGTCTCGCCTCTTCTACACATTACACGCACGAGTGCCTTCAGCACCCAGGGCCTGGAGCCCAGACAATTTGCTGAAAGTCTAATGCATTTCAGATAAGGCCTTTGACTATTACCTGGATTGACAGCCAGAGAATGGGAGGAAAAATCCAGGCTCCGGCCTACGCAGCCGAGCAGAAAGCATCCCAGTTCACAGGCTAACCTAGGTCAAGTGATTTGGCGCCTGTGGTGTATTAAAGCTATTTACAAGAGAAGAGAGGGAGGGATTTACAGAATCTGAAGGGAACAAACTCTCCCAGCGAAAGTTGTTTTTATTATTTTAATTCATGATATGTCCTGGCTCTGTGCCCACGGTCGGGGTTGGAGAGGCACTGTCTTTAGTGGACACAACGGGAAAATGAACAATATTTCTGAAAACAACCCCCTCCATTTCACAACTATCCAGCTCATATGCTTTGCTTTCATTCTATGGACCATTACCAGAAAGCTGTCCCTTCAGGCTGGACGTGGAAAGGATCAGCTCGAAGTTCTCAAGAGCCAAGTGCATTTGTGTACACGCTCTCAGACACACCCGAAAGAACGAGGACAAGGATGTGGAAGGACTGCCATGTTCAGAGCCCACGGCAGAAAGACAAACACGTCTCTCATCCGCAAGGACACTGGTGCAGATGCTTCAGTAAATCTCTCCCAGCCAAAGCCAAACTGGGAACTCCAGAAAGGCAAATGCTCTTGTGAGGTTTCAGCCATCTCCTGTTTGAGCTGGGACAGTGTTTCACACAGCATTAGTGCTCTCAGTACCGGCTATGCCTGAGGGACAGATTGCAGAACCTGCCGAAATGCTGAAAGACAACGAGACGTTTAGGACTGATGGAATCGACTCTTTCTAACTCTTTCCGAGGCTTAATTTCTCAGAACAAGCCTTACCTGTTAAATCCCAGCGCATCCCCTGCAACACCGTATATCGCCCTCTCCTCGTTTGACTGTCAGGCCCAAAGGCAGGGATGGTCCACCACCACCGGCCATAAACGAGCTGCCACGTCTGCCAAGTCCATTCACCACACTGCTTCCCAGCTTCTTGCCTCGAGTTCCCTCGAGGGACTCACGTTGGGACGGGTGCTGCCTGCCACGTGAGCCCCAGCAGTCCTGCGTGGGACAGGCTTGACAGCTCAGGACCCTGCCGCAGCTCTAGATGTGAGTAGACAGGGCTGGGAGGCTCTGTGTGAATTACACTCAGCAGACTGGAACCAGCACCAGTTCAGTGATCGCGTCAGCCCTCATGGTTTGAGCCGAGCACAGCCACGCCGTGTCAGGACAATAAGCATAAGGATTCTCTAGAGCATTCTGACTCTCTCCCCTCTGCTTCAGTTTTTGCTTTTCCTTTCTCTTCTTTTCTTTCTGGGTTGTTTGTTGGGAAATCTAATAGTCTGTGACCAACTTGCCCCCCCTGCCCTTGCCTGTCCCCGCCACGTCCCACCCCCCCTCTGCTCTTTGATCTGAAGATCAAAGTGAGAAAAGAGCATAAGCTGGTGACAGTAAGGAAATCAACACACACGTGGAGAAAAAGAAAACATCTACTTACAAAGAGGAATAGTAATACCTATTCCTCCACTTGTGATGGCCCCCACATGTAGCGCTGTTCCTTGATTCTCTGAACTTGTCGTAAAAGTCTGACAACTGTCCCTGCCTGACCAACACACAGTGTTCGGAGAAACTTGGGACCCCCTAGCTGTGGGCTCCCATCCAAAAATGTATGCTTTTTCTTACAATTACTTCAACTGATTTGTGCTGCAAGGCTCCAGTTCTGTCACCTTCCTCCCCTGCTGCAGTATCCAAGCACATCACAGGGTTATTGAATCAGCCGCTGCTCATCGCAGAGGAAAAACCAAGCCCCGTAGCACCCATTCTGCACTGGCTTACTGGATGACACAGCAGGGGTGCCACAGGATAAACCGTCAAGAGCACCTCTCTACATCCTTAGGCTGTACCCTTAGAAAACTTCCTTCCCAGTTGCGAATCAGAATCTGCTTAGCCGTGAAATACAAGCAGGACCTTACTCTGACACAGCATAGATGCTCCACAGCAGCTTTAAAATCAATGACTGAAATGTGTTGGGTTTGGTTTTTTTTTCTGATGGCTGTGATGCCTCACATGTTTTAGACTGGGAACCTAATTTCCAATATCCCACAGACCCTTATCCGAGGCCCACTATCACTGTTGTCTGATTTAAGAGCAGGGTAAGGACAGCCTGTATGAGCCACTACAGTCACCTGAGCCCTCGACATCCTTCTCCACAGTACAGCTACACAGCAAAGGATACCTTTTGCTGCTTAGGCTCAGTTTCTGTGATGAAAAGGACAGTTTTGGTCTGCCAGGAAAACAGCCCGGGCCCCTTGTTTTGTGAGAATCGCCTAGCAATTATAAAAAAGGGCAAAATAAATGGCAGGGGGAGTGGACATCGCCTACTGCAAAACAAGGGCTAAAACCAACGTCCCCATGGGTTGTTAACTCACTATGGCTGTCAGCACTGATCATAATCAATTGGTCACTCATCACAGGAAAGCAAATGGTCAGGCCACGGCATGCCCCTCAGAATCAACAGGCTAATTGTTATACTCAGTCTCCCTGGAATAACCCTGCCATTGAACTCCGAGAAGTCTCGCAAAGCGACAACGCTGTCCTCCAGCAATGCCAGAGGGAGGCCCGAGGAGGCCCAGGGCAGAACGCCTGAGGTTTCTCTGTGATGCTTCTATCATGCACTCGGGTTATGGCAATGAGGAATAACACAGCGTGGCAACATCGACAGCTCCGCATAGAGCAAAGACGTGGTGTCGTAACGCTTCCCGCGACTCTTCATGCCAAACCCTCTTCCATACCTCTTCCCCTGTCCGTACTGAAGGGGGGTTCCTGTCTTCCCAGGAACACAGCACTTCCCCTGGTACGGGTTCTGAGCAACGACTATTAATTTTACCGGCCACATCATCTGCAAAACGTTCCAAGATCATCTCTTCTGCAGCAGCCTGTCCTGCCTACCGCAGCAGCCCTCTCCGGCTCTGCCCTGCGCTGCTCACCACGCTGCTGGCGGGCGGCCAGCGCTGTCACTCAGCGTAAGGCAGACTCCTTGTCAGCACGCTCTTTAGCCATCACAACACTGTCAGCCCTGGCGCCTAGGCAACTGTGGGAGGATGCTTAACGAGGTCCAATTTGTCTGGCTGCAAGGGAGGAGAAGCCAGGGGACATGTTGCAGGATGCGTCCTGAAAAAGAAAAACTGCGGGACCCGAGGAGAAAGGTAGAGAAGCTAAAGCAACAAATAGCTGCTTCTTCCCCTACCCTCTCCCTGCCGCCCCCAGGAATCTTATGGGTTAAACACAGGCCCCTCCGTCTCCGTGTACAGTTCTGTCTCCCCTCTCTGAACTCCTTAACCTCTTCTTGCAGCTCCTGGCTTTGCATCTACTCCATAAACAGTCTTTTGCTTAGCACGGCTAAATGGATTTTTATCTAGCACACGATAATTAAGACATTCGGAGCGAGGCACTTTTCTTCTGCACCCCAGCAGCCGCACAGAACTCCATGGAGCTATTATGTGCACATTGGGCATAACAGTGACACTGCTTCCTTGAAAATTCCTCCAGCCAAATGATATTACAGTGCAAAAATTCACCTGTCTCGCTGTAAATCCCACAGCTTCAGCCACGCTGTCCTCACGCCTTTCCACCAAGCGACGTCCTGCTTTTTTAATACAAATGGCTAATTCTCCACACTACTTCGCGTCACACTGAAAGCTTTCACTCGGGGCTGTGTCTGGTTAAAACAAAACAATGCATAGCAAAAAAAATTGCTTCTAGCTAAAAGAAACATTCTTCCAATATTGTATCACCATTCCTTTCCATCACATCTCACATTACGATTCCAAGGCACTGAATGAGAGCACATTTAACCTGTAAGTAGGAGACAGGTAATCCTGATTTCCCATGAGTTCGCTGACACCCACGGTGGGGGGGGAGGGGGGGTGGAATTTCCACTTTAACTGGGATGGGAAAGATGCGTTCAGGTGGAAATGCAGCAGCTTTCCCGCGACACACTAACCCATCCCTCAGAATCGCCCAATGGGAACGGGTACTTCACCCGGCTTCACTTGACCTCACCCACGAAAGCACCACGTCCCCCAGGTTAAATTCAATAGTCAGGCTATTCACGCAGGATTTAGGTAGTGAAATACAGCTGCCTCTGCCAGAAATCAAAGTGAAGTCAGTCCTGTTGCTCACTGGGATTCGTTAACCTGGAACAAGAGCAGACTAGAGCAGCTACGAAGGTGAGAGAATCCAGGAGACCTGGGGATGGCAGAGCAGGGCAGGCTGTGCAGAGGGCTTCACTTTGCAGAGTGCTGAGGGTGGAAGACGCCGCCTTACACAAGATAGCTTTTGCTCTCTTGTTTAAACTATGTTCTTACTAATTTTTTTGCAAAGGTACGTTAGAGAACACCTCCTGTACAGACGGATCAGCCTGTCACATCTAAGGCTGTCAGTTACTGTCACCTTGAGTTAATTGAAACAATTGTCTGTCAGCACGCATTAGCTCAGAGCGGTTGGAATCACGTTAGTGGTCTGCCTGTTAAACTACCAGAAGGCTATTGTTTAATCGTATCTTCCAGCAAGGAATTTTTTGCAATCTTTCTATGGGAGTTTGCTATCAAATGGGAGCCTGGAAGTGTGTGGGAAATGGAGGATCCTTGTCCCATCACGAAAACAATTTAATCTACTCTCGCAAACACTGATAATTAAAGACAGCGTAGGAGCACACTCCTGCGGTTGGGAATCTGATTGAAACTCCTTTTTCACTTTTAAAATTCTGGGGAGCTTTGGGGCATTCAGTGATTTGATCCTAGCTTATTTTAAATCCTAGTGGATTAAACACTTCCAGATCAGAAAAACATCTGCAAAAGCAGGCTGCCTTTAGCTGAACCAAGTCCCTTCCGTACCTTCCCAGCTTAGTGTGACAAATCGGACATCACGGCTGGATGAACAGAAAGTTACTTAGGGAGTCTTGTCTTACTACAAATCCATGAAAGCATTTAGATCTTCCTGGCCTGCCTCTGACTATCGCTGATGCTCCAAACTGCTCTTCAACACGCTTCCTTTTTCTGCATCCAGATGAATACGACAACAAACCCAAGGCCTGAAGAAATCTTATCTGGCTCACCTGATTTCTGCTTACTATTGAAATGAGCACCTGAGTACCCTTGGTGATTGAGGACTAGCAGAGACCGAGGTACGAACCAGCACAGGAACCGGCACGTGAGTCGGTGAGTATTCAGTGACAGACTCTGCCTCTGCAACACAACAGCGAAGGTCCAGGCGGGAACTCTCCCGCTCCAAATGACAACAGGTGCCGATGATATTGCTGATCTCGCAACTACAGGAGACCCCGATCACACACACTGGGACACGATGGCCTCATTTAATCCCCTGCCAAGCTCTGCACAAGGTTCTGCAGCACTCCACCACAGCACATCCCCGGCGATTTCAGTAAGGTGCCCTGAAGAGAGGGGCGTGCTTCTCCCGAAAGGGGCACATCTGCATCCTGCACATCTGCATCCTACACATCCTACGCAGAGTTTGCAAGGGTGACTCGTAATGAGCAATGAAGGTTTATCGCTCATGCGCGTTGACTGTGAGGCAGTACCTTGGTTTGGGTAGGGGTAAAGGAGTCAGGAGCAGCCAGCCTGCCTGCAAAATCCATTTGTAGCTGTGGCTGGGGGCACAGTGTCAGGAGACAGTGCCCCTGACTGCAGAGAGGCAGTAGCACATATTGTTGTGCAAGACGTGAGCCGTGTGGTTAGCAGAGCTCAGCCCAGGATTTGTGTTGCGCCTATGTGCTTCAGGTCACCTCGGGAAGCACCTGCTGTGTGGGTGCCAGACAGAGATGATATCAAATGAAACTTTGGCACCAAAATTGACATACTTCTGCAAAGCCAATTTACAATTTACATTCCTTGCTCTGGGCTTTGGAGCCAAAAAAAAAGAAAAAAAAAAAAGTCCTTTGGATCCAAACTTGACTCCGTGGCTCCAGTTTGCCTAGCATAGTTTCCCTGGTATAATGCTAAAATGAGGTTCTGGCTCGCAGTGCTGTGTCCTCGAAGAGTCCCCAGTGGGTATTGCAAAGTCTATCATGAGAGCAGACTGGGAACAAGACAGCAATTATGAGATTGTGATGAAAAATGGTCTATTTGTTGCATTGCCCAACCCTGTTCCCATCTTTGTCCTCAAGGGCTTCTTTGCAGACACTGTGATTTGCTTTTTTCCTTAACGATGTTGGTTTGGAAAAGAGACTCCTTTTTTTCCACCCTCCTGACACACAGTCCCTGTGATCCCCCCTTCCCTCCCTCCTGCATTGCACGCTCTTCCCTGCAGCAGCTGGGATTCAGCAAGGGCGCTCGGCAGATTCACGGCCCTAGAGATCCTACCTCAGAGATGAAGATGCATCGAACAATACTCGCAGGTTTATTGTTACCAAATAATTGACTCTTGGCTGCTCACAGAAAATATAGAGCTGGGTAATCTGCATTTTCTGCTCTTTAACCTCCCTCACATTATCCTACGAGCTATCCTTGTACCTTTACAAAGCTGGTTTGAGAAGCCCTTCTACTGCAAGGGCTTCGGCATGCCCTGTCCGAGGGCAACCAACAAAGCATGGTGGACACCGCCTGGCTTTTGTCTTGATCCTTTGGCTTCAGAGTCTCAGACAAGTACGTGGCTAGAGCATCCGAAACCTATTCTTTTCTTATACCAATAGCTACCAGCTCGGTGCCCCACCAGCTCCGTTCCCAATATAAAGCATAAATTAATAACCCAGCATTAGGTTGTTTTCATATAACATAATACTGACGTAATAATATAAAATAACATACAGTATCCCTGATGTATATTGTAATGCAAGTTATTCATTTGCCCGCTTGTTTCACGAAGGCACCCTCTTAGCATAACTCTGTATTAACACCAGAGTCATTGTAACAATGAATATATTTCTTGCTAATCAGCCTTCTCATTCAGACCTGGCAAACACTTACGCACATGTTCAGCAAGTCACTACTGGCTGGCTGAAGAGCAGGATGAGGACATTGGTTTTCCACTTTTGTCTGCTCTCTCTCTGCCTTCTGCAGCATTCCTGCATGCTAGCACACATCACCAGGAGGACACGGGTTCTTTGCTGACAGTTTCTTTCTGCTTTTCCGCTCACATTCTGCCCAAATACCCATACTTCGTTCTTAACGGCCTGTGTCTGATGTGCTCTTGCTACCTCCTTTCTGCCTCCATGGTCCCTCTGACCATATTTCCTCCCTTTCTTTCTTTCCCCCCACTCTCCAGCCCCGTCCTTCCGCATCTGGACCACGTGGACACAGCTCAGCCCCGGCACGTCTTACACACGCACTGGGATTTGATGGCTCCTACAGTCTCAGTGTCCTGATTTTCTAAAGGAGCTTTGTGACTTCTTAAATTTCTCCCGAATGAAGAGCAGGTCTTACTCTTACAGCTTCAGAGACCTTTCAGACAGCCCATGGCATCATAATAGTCGCCTGTTATGCTCTTTGAGAGTAGCACAAGCTTTTAAAAAAGGTGCTTAAGAAATCAGACTTCTGTTTTCGTTGGAGGCCATGAAAGCCCAAAGCAGCCAGAATTATATGAACTTAATTTTTTTTAAAAAAACCCTTGGCCTCTACAGTTTCTACCCAAAGCAAATATGCTCAGGCTATAAGGCTCGGCTGAAATGAAGGTAATACTAATTAGAGTATAAGGGCTTCACCTTTATGAGTAAGGCAACAGAAAAATACCACTGAGCTGATTATTTAAAGAAACGTATTTTATGTAGTCTTTATTGATTCTCTTCTCTGAGGTGCTGATTTGGCAAATACTTATACAGGTGCGTAATTGAAAGCCCTGAGGAGTGCCAGGCAGCTAATTATTTGCAGGAATGGACGGCTTTTCGTGCCAGCGAAATCATGAAATATAAATTTGCAAACCTGTCAGTGAGTAAGCAGTTCTCCTTTCACTGACTGTTATTCCGTCTTTGTTATGGGTTTGTGTTAGGCAGCTTCTACTGGCACCGAAAACACAGCAGTAAGTAGATTCAGAAGATTTCCTAGTCTTTTCCCAGTTGGGTATAAATGTCACTTGGGGCGGAGTTTTATTTTCATCATTTCTCTTGCAATTTTCTTTTCTAGGCAAGAATGTTTCAAGCCTTGGTTGCTGATGAGGGTTTACGATTAAAACTAATCTCGTTAATTCTCCTCACTACAAAAACAACTCAGCTTTCCTACGCGTGGATTGCCTTCCTCAAGGCAGCCAAATGCAGTCCTGCTTCACTCGTAAGAAGCACCAGCCCTTCTGGACATACATCCGTTCGTTAGTTCCTTCTGCCGCAGTAAATTGTTGCTCTTGAGCTCTTGCCCACACAGGTGTAAGATTGCCCGTGTTCCTGGTTACTGAATGCGTGTCCGTGTGCCTTCACGTATGAACGGTGGGGAGGCTTTGGAGGACCCCTACCACTCCAGCGCCACTGCCCAACTTTCTCCGAGTTGCGCTCCCTAAGGTGTAGCACAGCCCCACTGAGACAGACACCCGGAGGTAAAAGCACTACTGCTCTGAAGGCGAGTTTTTTGGTGCAGGTGATGCATCTGGACCTAGCCGCGCGCAGAAGTGTAGAGCCTTGGGCGGGACAAGCAGTTCCCGGAGATGCTATTCCTTCCTTTGGCAGATCCTCCTGTACAGTTTCATTTCCTAAACACCTGTTGAGGCATCCGAAAGGAGGGCAACATTGAGGCTGGTTGGTTGTTTCTGACTACTGCACTCAACCGCTAAAAGCAAGGAGACAGACGTATATGGAGAGGGTGCTAAAACATCAAAATAAAAATACGATACAAGGAGAAGCTATCGCTACTCCTGCCTCAGCCCAGGCGACTCGGAGTTGCACGCTCCTTTCCTATGGTTAGAAACCGTCTAAAAACCATCGGCTGCCAGGAGCAGCAGTTCAAGGACAGTGAAGAACGAACCAAGACAGCAGACGAACGGCCCCGGGCTGCAGCGCTGTAACCACAGGGCTTAACAGGAGACTCTTCCGTGCTCGTGCTCCCCAGCGTGACTTCTGCAGCCCAAGACAGCTGCAGGGATTGACTGTGTTGAAGCAGCAGCAAGTACTCCTTGCGCTTAGGTAGCCGGATCTGATAAATGCCTCATGGGCAAGCCCTTACGGCATGTAACTCTAGCATGCGGCTCAGCAGAAGCAATTGGTCACTGCTGTGATCGCTAACCAGATCCTGCAGCGAAGTCTTTCCTTCCACCCCGTCCCCGCCAGCACACCTCCCTGGCCCATTCCTGCCTCAGTTTCACAGGCACTTTGGCAAAGGACTTCCATTTTTCTCTCTGTGCCTATCCCCAACTCTGTCTAGAGCAGGAAAAAAATATTTATTTTCCTCTTCAAAGACCTGGTGTTTTCTCTCTTCTCATTTTATTTGTAAACAACCAGGGAGGAACAGCCTCCTGCGGGGTTATTTCTCCAAGATAAGCTTTGCCTGCATTTCATTATCACCCTTCCCCACATTCCTCTCTCCAGATTTCTGTATGTTCATATCTAATCATACCAGACTGCTTGGCACACGAGACAATCCAAGACAAACAGACAACAGGAGAGATTTAGACGGTTTCTTTCTAGGAGGGATGTGTTTGTAGGAAACCAGCAGTCGTCCTCCAGGAAAAAAAAAAAAAGAAGAAAATACAACTGAGAGTAAAATCTCAGGCTTGGAAGTATAAGATCAGATTTGGAACTGCGCTTTGTCTCCCTGCCCCCAGCCTCCTCTAGCAAAGCCTCATCGAAAAAGATCTGGCAGGAGGGGCTACCCTCAGTACGTTCTCTCTGAGCAATTCCAAACCTTCCGGCGTCGCCAGTCATTTAGATACTAGCAATGAGAGGGAAGTTCCCTGCTGCCTCCATGCGTGTCTCCAGCACTTTCCTGGAGTCAGCCAGTCTCACTCCCATGTCCTTATCCTCAGCTTTGTGATCCCAGCAGCCTCCTCCAGCCCCTTTCAGGCTACCAGAGCGAGCACCTTTCAGAGGGAGATTTACAGGGGCTGTCTATTTGCCCAAAAGGCAGCCTTTAATTCCCTCCTACCAGGGAGCGTCTTGCTCCAGTAAAATAAGTTGTTCTCAAACCCCTTGCCTCTTTATTGCAGTCCCAGAGATCGGTGTCCATTGCGTGACCTTTCAGGGGAGGTACAATATCTCGTTTCAAGCGTTTTCGTCTTTATCAGCGTGGGAGAAGAACGGTCAATCTGCACAAACGTCACTAAAATTCACACGAGGAAGTTCAAAGATCAAGGAAGGTGCAGTAATTCCCTTGGGCTGAGAGCTGGTTGAATAATGGCATTTCATTTCCTCACTCGATTCCCGCCGTCACCTCTGCTGCCAGCGTGCCGGCATCGCTCTTCCATCGCGTCACCCGCTGCCCAGAGTCCCACTGGGAAAGAACTCGTTTTGGAGGATCCCGCAAAGCCACCCCGACACTGTTCTTCCCTGCCGGAGTGCTCTGCAGCCCTACTCCTGGCCCCGCTCTCTGGCGTGCTCGCTTCTTGCTCCTCCCCATGTTATGCCCTGCTAATGACGTTGCCTCACCCGAGTTCTCGGTCTCTTCCTATACAGACGGGTAGGCCACCAGCAGTCGACAGCCGTCCCTCAGAAAGGGCCACAGAGGGAAGAGGAGCAGATGAGGGGTAGCGGAGGAGCACAGCCGTGTCTTCAGCTGGGCAGCACTTCCAGGTGACACCTATGCGTAATGTCGGGGCTTTCGGGCTGGTATCACTCCGATTTTCACAGGTGGGATGTTTTAAACGAGGCACTCTAGATATTTAAAGCTGGATATTACTTTCTCGCTCTTGTCCTCCCTTTCACTTGCACGCCAAAAATCTCTTCAGAATCTTCCACCCATTTTCCACTGATTGACTTCTCCATACTCTTACATAGGTTGTTGTGGGCTTTTTCTCTCTATTGCTCAGGGCTGTTAATTCCAGCACATCTTAAATTGTCCCCATAAGTGCTCACAAATTAAAAAAAAAAAAAAAAAAAGATTTGCATGTGTTGCAATAACCTTGGTGGAGAAAAAGATACAGCCTTAGGACAAATCTCATGTGCTCAACGCAAAAAGAAACACCTAATTATGTTAAAGGAAGGTGTTGATCTACTGTTAGACCCACAAAAAAAAGTGGCTGTGTATAAGCATAAGCCATTTGAAGCACATGGTGTCCTGCGTGCCTGATTCCCACCAGCACATACTGTGCTTACGCATTAGCAACCCTCCCCGGCTAATGCAGACGGTGCTTCCCTGCAGCTAACCTCAGGCACGACTGGAAAGGCAGTTCTGGAGTCTGGTGAGACAGAAAGGCAAATCCTTTGCACGTGGCGTTTACACCCAGAGTTATTTCATTTACACGCTGTTTTGCCTCATCTCTCTCACAAAAGCGACAACCTTTGCAGAAAGTTTGACTCCTGTAGAGTCAGGGGCTCAGATTTGCTCCTTGTAATAAATTGCATAGCTTCATTAAAATCGGTTAGAAGCTGGTCCGCGTTGCGCGAGTGGGAGGTTCGGCCTGCGGTAAGGCAGGCAGCACTAATGTAAAGGTAAAAAGCTGAGTAAATACATAGTGCGTGGAAATGCAGGACAGTAGTTTGCGCTTTACTTCCACGTGTCCAGGAGTGCCACATCCTTCTAAAATATTTGTCCCTACCATCGTCTCCTATCTGTGCGCTGCAGGAATGGAACTGGAGCCCTCGGCATTTAGCTGGTGGCAACGAAGCAATGCATCCAAAAAGTGTGGGAGGCTGGTAACATTTCTCTCCAGAGGTCAGAGTACGAGCTGGCATTATTGAGCAGACAAAGATGATTTCTAGCTGTTATCACATTATCACTTCACCTTTGAATAATGTGAGTTACTCCGGGGGTTATTTTGCTTTTCCATCCCCTTTAATCGACTCATCTAGTCTGGGAAATCTGCCATGTTAGGTGAGGGCTGGCTCATTTGCAAATTGGCCTAAGCATGCACAGATACACTCAAATCCTGATCCGGTCTCTGTCCCAGCCTTCCTTTTTACTCCGAAGAGCCTTAGTTCCCAAGGCAGTCGAGATACTTAAGCGTACAACATGAAGCACTCAGCCCTTTGAGGTTCTGGCTGGAATAATACTAAAATAAAAATCCTTCCCTAGAAGGCAAGGCATGTTCAGAGGACAATGTTACGTCAAGTCAGACACCACGTTGTCTTTTTCCACACAGTCGGTATGTAGATACAGTAACAAGAGACAACAGCCACTCACAGCTTTCTGAGTAGTGATTTCCATGTTTCTTAGTGAAATAAGATTGTGCTTCTGATGTCTGTATGTAATGCATTCTAACTACACTTGGCGGCAACGTCAAGGTCCCAGGTATGTCTACGTTCCTACAGATTTCACGGAAAAAAGCATCCAGGTAAAAGCAGGCAATCCATGAATATCCTCAAAAGGTCTATCACAACAAACAAAAAAAAAAAAAAAGAAAGAAAAGTGACCAGTCCTCTAGAGAGAAGTTAAACGGTCCGCCTGAAATCGTCAAACAAACGGAGCTGACCTCAGGCATCCTACCTCCCACAGTTATGAACTGGATGAGACTGAGCTTTTATGCAGGGAAGCAGGGGAGGCACTTACCGGAACCCCAAGTCAACGCTGGAGCCCACACAGCATGGGACAAAGCCATACACCCAAAACAAGCCAGTCTAGCGTAGCTCTACTAAGTCCATAGCAAAAGCCCCAGCATGACAATAGCTGTGCCCGATGAGAGCGAGCTCCCTGTGCCTCCTCGAGCAACAAAAAGCAGGTGCCGAGAACAAGGCCGGTGACAGCGCCTCCCGCTGAGGCTCGGAATAGGAGGGACAATCACGACAGCTCCTTTTTGCCACTTAAGCAAAAAGTGACTCATCAGCAGTATACGGCCCATGACACAAAACAAGGGAGACTCGATGGAAGCGGCGCAGGCTCCTTGCCACGCGCTGCTGTTTCATTAGGGTCATTAAGCTGTGGCAGCAGTCCCTGGGCAAGGCTGCCAGCAGTACAAGGACACGGGAAGCAGGCGCTCGGCTGCAGTTGGAAACGGTCATTTTTTCCATTCCCCCGCACCTCCTTTTTATGGTCCCGATACAACTACGCCGAGTCTTTAGCGAATGCTCCCGCTGAGTTTTCAGAGTCAAAACAGCACATTCCTTATGACCCCAAATGCCTGTGTGATTCCACTGGGCATGAGAGGAGAGGGGGAAGCGAGAGCAATCCTTGAGGTTAGCTGGGCCAGCTGGAAGGAGGATGTTGGTCTCAGCGGCCCAGCGGAGACAGAGCTAGNAGTAACCAGCCATCTAGAAAGAAGTTAAACGGTCCGCCTGAAATCGTCAAACAAACGGAGCTGACCTCAGGCATCCTACCTCCCACAGTTATGAACTGGATGAGACTGAGCTTTTATGCAGGGAAGCAGGGGAGGCACTTACCGGAACCCCAAGTCAACGCTGGAGCCCACACAGCATGGGACAAAGCCATACACCCAAAACAAGCCAGTCTAGCGTAGCTCTACTAAGTCCATAGCAAAAGCCCCAGCATGACAATAGCTGTGCCCGATGAGAGCGAGCTCCCTGTGCCTCCTCGAGCAACAAAAAGCAGGTGCCGAGAACAAGGCCGGTGACAGCGCCTCCCGCTGAGGCTCGGAATAGGAGGGACAATCACGACAGCTCCTTTTTGCCACTTAAGCAAAAAGTGACTCATCAGCAGTATACGGCCCATGACACAAAACAAGGGAGACTCGATGGAAGCGGCGCAGGCTCCTTGCCACGCGCTGCTGTTTCATTAGGGTCATTAAGCTGTGGCAGCAGTCCCTGGGCAAGGCTGCCAGCAGTACAAGGACACGGGAAGCAGGCGCTCGGCTGCAGTTGGAAACGGTCATTTTTTCCATTCCCCCGCACCTCCTTTTTATGGTCCCGATACAACTACGCCGAGTCTTTAGCGAATGCTCCCGCTGAGTTTTCAGAGTCAAAACAGCACATTCCTTATGACCCCAAATGCCTGTGTGATTCCACTGGGCATGAGAGGAGAGGGGGAAGCGAGAGCAATCCTTGAGGTTAGCTGGGCCAGCTGGAAGGAGGATGTTGGTCTCAGCGGCCCAGCGGAGACAGAGCTAGTTAGGAACTGCCCCTTCTGGAGATGAGCACGGCAGCGGTTCCAAGCCCTCGGGGCTGGAAACAGGATCCTCAGCCCAGCTTCTGCTCCGTACAGCGTGTAGTGCTGGGGTCTCATCATACAGCAGCAGAGCTGGACAAGGAAAGGCAGCAGATCCACAGGCACTGCCGGCGAATGAGCGGCCTTGTCCGCGCACATCCAGCGTGCTGTTTTGAAGCGCTGCTGATCGGTGGCGCGCAGAGGCGGGGTTGACTTTGGACGGCACCTTGTTTTCACATGGCTAGAGCTCATCAGGCCTTAAGCTGTAATTTTTAGCTCTTGCTATTTTTACTCCAAGCAACGAAAGCTAACGTTAAAACACAGACGTTTAGATAGCTTTAACATCACGACAGCTTGGGAAACGAGGCAGGGGGGAGCGTGAGGAAGCACGGGAGGAAGACTGGGTTCTCTGGACAGGTATGCCAGAGCTTCAAGACTTTTGACAACGCATGCGCCCGTACGTGACTGTTCAGTTTTCTCATACACCTCCACGCAGGTGTAGACAGCAGTTCCCACACGCCTGCCGAGGCTGTGGAAAGATTCCCATTTCCTTCCCTCCTTGCTCAGGCCCGAGACAGTCACCGTGGCTGGGGGAGGGCAGCGTTACCCTGGCGCGGTTGCAAACAGTCTTCCTCTCCCCCTCATCCACCTTCTGCCTCCGCTGTTATCAGATCCTGTTCTGTAGTGAGTTTTAAGCTAATGGCTTCCTCAGGTATAGCCCAGAATGGTATTATCAGCGAAGATCCCTATCGCTCTCTAATATACCCTAAGGCTCCAGCTCCTATTTGTTTAAAACGGGGGAAAGCCAGAAGAATGTAACCCATTGAGCCCTAGCAACGGGCAATGGCTGGAGATCCAGTCCTGAGATGTCTAGCACCGCTGTCTGACATACTCTTTCCTTTAAAGAAAAACACCAGGGAAAAGGGGAGAGAAAATACCCGAGCGCAGACCAATTCCACAAACACCAGATCTGCAGGAGTCAGCCTGACCGTAGCCTGCTCCTTTACCCACTGCTCTTGGCTGCCCGGCATGCTCCAGCTGCTGCCAATGGCTTCACGGCAGTGATCTTTTTTGAAAAGGGGACATTTGTCCTGATACAGAGATCCAGGGGGACACGCATGAAAGCCTTCTGAGCACTCTGTAGGGCCCCCGTTCAGTCATGGGGCGAAGAAGCCTATTAGAACACGTGTGACAGGGTACGGCCTCACCAGATCATCGCTGTGATGAGCGAGCGACAAGATGTGCAGCGACATGGAGGCACTTGCTAACTGATACACGTATGTTATTGCAAGATAAATCGCCTCCAGATAAGTAACCTGATACATTTTATTATTACAAAATGGGATTTTTATGTGCAGAATTTGGATGTCACACATACTTTAGTTTCTTTTTCTGACCGCGGAAGATATGTAGTTAATTGATAAAAAAGTTAACACACCAAAGAATATTAACCCCCTCCTTGCCCCAGGCACTCGAAAGCTCTGACAAACTGAAGGGGAAAATAAACTTTTCTCCAATCACTTAGCAGGTCTGCAATGGGAGGAAATAAGGAGTTCTGCACACTCCTCAGACTGCACTAGTCAGACACTGCAGTATTTTTAAAATAGTCTGTCATTAATCATGACAATACAAGAGAGTGAGAACGAGATCAAAGAGGTAGAAGTCTGAAATTCCAGTTTCAGATTCCCTGCAGTTAAAGGTAATGACAAGGTTAAGAACCAGCAACAAGTGATCACTGAGTGTTTTGATCTAGCTGGGCACCCACTGCCGTAGGAACCAGGACTTCTGTTTGGCCCCCTGATTTTACTGGCCTAGCCCAGGTGAAGATCTAGTTGCATGGAATTATCCAAACTACAGAAAACAGCATAGCAAGGCTGGACCCTTCAAAGGGATGGGATTTCCAGTAGCTCCTGCCTGTGGTTGCAACTGGAAATACCATCTTCTGAGGTCAGCATTTCCTCACCTCCAACTGCCCAACACCGCTGGCAGCGCAAAGGCGGCAGCACAATGGGGGCTCGGGGGTGGTGGGTTACCCAGAAAGGTTTCAGAGAAGATGCTCCCCCAGATCCCAGGGGAATTCCCTTATAATTTTCATCAGAAGGTTTCAGGAAGGCTGATGACTCCCTGAGCGGAAGAAAGATATGAGCCTTCAGAGTTAGCGTCCTTATGCAGAAGTCCTGAATTT
>VZSC01017260.1:3171-23190 GCA_013398225.1 Steatornis caripensis
CTCCTTCTCTGGAGATATTCAAAACCCGCCTGGATGCATTCCTGTGCAACCTGCTCTAGGCTAACCTGCTTTAGCAGGGGGGTTGGACTAGATGATCTCTAGAGGTCCCTTCCAACCCGTACCATTCTATGATTCTATAATTCTATGGTTTCCTCTGGTTAAGTAATGTTTATTTGCAAGTCTGAAGGTCAGTGGTTGATGGACAGAGTATCAAAGGATTTGCTTGAAAAATAGCATGTGTTTATATGCAGGTTTCCCCCAATAATAGGAATAAGTACAGTAACTTAACCAAATCACAGGAACACTCCCTTCTTGTTTTGAGATATGTCATAAATCTTGCTATGGTACAGAATCTCATTACTAAGAAAAAAAATAACAAGCTCCATGAGCATAGCCACTGCACCTCGAATATCTCAGTTCAGATGTGGTCAACTGTAAAATGAATAGTCTTTCCTTAGGAAGAATGATGTACTAAAATAAGCAAGAGAGCAGCAGGGTGGTATGACGATGGCATGCTTGTAAGATGTTGTTTGCACCAATCACACCTGAGATTTAATTGCTTCCATTTAAAGATATGAGGGATCTCACTGTCACTGAGGATGAAAAACATAGTAATAGCTACCTGACGGTAGACGTCTGCTGTCACGGCACTGCAGCACTCACTGGGGCATGTATACAACTGGAATATCTTCCCTTTGTCATTCTATTTCATGATTTCTGATTAAGCTTTCCTGTAAACCATGTTTTGGGGTAAAGCAAGTACTAAAAGCAATACATCTGGGCTAGAATGTGTTCTGACTGGGCTCAACGGACCCAAGTCTTCTAGTATTGCTAACATAGTCATGCAAGTCCAGTCTCTGAAGCGGTTTGTTTTGTGACCGATTGCCCAATGCACTGAGTTCCACCATGCCATACTGGCAGGGTTTCCCATTACTGCCGAGATGCAATGACTGGGACTGGAGATACGGAACGGTGGTTTTGGAAACTACTTCTATGCCAAACTCGGATGTGACTTCAGACTCTTTGAACAGTATGACGAACTGCTGCATTTTTTTCCAGGTTCCTGGTGTATCCTGGTGCCGTTTGTCAACTTTCCCTTTGTCCTTTGACAACGAAGTCTGTATTTTTCCACTGTAATGTAAGTTAGCTCTTCCACAGCACTTCCACACAAAAATAATTTCTCCTTATAGTGTGGTACATCATAGTAGTTAATTACATTGTAGCATTCGGGGACTACTAGGAAAGATGTATGTCCCTCTCACGTCTAATTCAATGCTTTGCTTTCCAAAAGGTGCCAAAAGCCTTCCTTGTATAGGGAAATTACAAGAACTATGACCTGCAGAAAAAAAATGTGTAGAGAAAAGAAATGAAGAAATTTAGGGGAAAGCAGAAAACCAAGTGAAACATGAAAAGGAAATTACACATTATGTTTTCCACACAGTCTAAGCAGGGAAAATATACATAATGTATTATTGTGGTTCATTAAAAGCATCTTATAAGAAAGGCATGTACCAAACAAAGCAAGAAAAATGCATACAAACACGCCTAAAAATAAAACTGCCAGACTGAGTGAATCAGTGAGGAAGAAAAACTCAAAATAATGGGCAAACATGGCATTTGGATCTGAAGATGATATAGTGTATTTTATCAAGCATAAAAAATACATCTGAAAGAACGTTGAGACCAGTAAGCTTTCTGTCCAATCAGGAAAAATTGTCTGAGCATGAGCAGGATTGAACTGCATGAAATGCATGTAACTATTTCACGTTATCAATCAACAAAACCAGAGCAATAAAAATGACGGCTTCCCAGCAGGTGGCAGTGAAGTTAATGTACTCTAATTCACCTCAGCCTCTTTCTGCAATATTCATAATGATTGATAGATTTTCAAACTGGAGGGCTTCCTCCTTCTCTTTCTATAAGGTCCCTATCCAAGATCTCAAGGAATGATAGGACAAAACAGGAGCTGACAGAAAAATTTCAAGCATCACAAAATGCTGCCACCAGACGCTCTCTGGCTAAAAAGAAGGAGCCTTTCTCATAAACTCCGTGGAAGGAAATCGTGCAAAATTATAGAAACTTGGCTGTATCATCATTGCTTCCAAATCATACCTCATGTTTTTCTGCCTAAAACTGCTGAGAACTTAAGAGTTGTTTCCCTAGTTAGTCCATTTAATCTACTTCTCTTTAAAAGCTTTGCAATTCAGACTAATATCCACCTTTTATATTTTCAAAATCATAGGCAAAATATTTTTAACATGACTGCTGACAAAGCCTCTTTAATATGGTGAGATGTGAGATACATGGTGCAGTCCTGTGAAGCACAGCGTGATAGATGATGGATGCTGTACAGGCTTACCAGCCGTTCTGATTTGTATGCAACGATTCTGTCCTCATTCTGAAGCTCCTACATTATGCCAGGGATTATGATTGTTCTGAGACTCCTGATCCCTAGGAGAGGCGTGCAGAAAAATATCTAAAAGTGCTACAGTGAGGCAAAGTTGTAAAGGAACAGCTGGAGAGACCAGACATTGACAACAAAACAGGGAAAAGACAATCCCATAGGCCTTAGGTGGATAATTGAGTGACATCCTCTATCCCTAGCATTCCTGATATTCTACTATTCTTTCTTCCTTGTCTATTACTATGTCACTGCAAATAATAACTCTTTAATACAGAAGAGATGCGTACTTGACTATTACAACATTTTCTAAATCACTCTACTTTCAACATTTATCATCTACTGCATCCTTGAAATGATACTGGATACTGAAAAATCCTGACATGATCTGTTGTAAAGAAACCTTGTTTTTTCCCTTTGTATTTGCTGAAATTTTGAAGCATTTGTTTTAGAAAGTGATATATGTGGCTGTCCCATAAATGAAATATTGTTTAAATTTTTTAAAAAATTTACAAATTACTGTTCTGTACTGAATGTATTAGTTAATTAATAATGGATTTCCATGTGATAGCTCCTTATTGTTTTTTTAATAGAAGAAATTTAGCCAGTTGCTTTTCTAATTGTGACTTGATTACATTCCAGTTTTTACAATAGACTTTCCTAAACTGAAATTAAACACAATTATCTCTTTTCAGTGTCAGATCCCTTGAAAATGTGATTCTAACTGGTACAGCAGGACTGCTACTTGTGCATTCACACAAGAGGCTGAAAGCAACCCAGCAGAGAAATTGTGAATTTGGGAGGTTATGTTTATTAGAACTGAGTGCTGTGGGAAGTAAGCAGGTGTACTGGCAAAGAATAATATTTCAATCACAAAATAAGTCAGTGAAAAACATCTTTTTTCAAGGTACTTTGCTGGGGAAAATTTTTTTTTAAAAAGCACACAGAATTAGCTTAATTAACAGAAGAGTCTAAAATTCAACTGTTTCAAAAAAATAGCTAAGGCTACCTTCAAAGAGAATGCAGATAGTTGCACAGATATACATATATTCTGAACAAAATTCTCAGTTAAAAACTACTAAAATTGCAAATTAGAGTTTCTCAAAAGCCAGCAAATGACAGAAATAAGGTCTCCAGTGGAAGCCTGTGTATATGTTATGCAAAGGGATTTCCTGAAGGAGCCTGCCTCATGAGCCTCATCTTCTTAGGATCAAGCAGGGATTCAGATATGCAGCATGGTGCAGTCTAACACTTGAAAGATTAGGCAGTTGCTGCAGAAGGTTGTTCTCTTCTGTATGGGTCACCATGCAGAGAGGGACAGAGCCATGCAGTTGGCAGTGTGGCGGCAATTTGTTACACGGTGAAGGAATATCCAGTGGTGTGATCAAAAAACTGCTCAGCATCTTAAACAGAGTGGTTTTGAGCTATTCTCAACTCATCTTCTCTTTAGCTTATCCTTATTCCCCTCTTCTGATTCTTCTGTCTCTTCCTTTCTTGCTCCTTTTCTAATCTCCTTCTTTCCCTTTTTATTAATCTCTCCTATCCCTTCCCACCTTCCTTCTGTCTATTCAGTTAAATCTCTTTTCCACATTTTTTTCCTCCTTACTCGGAGCCAGTCTTAACATGAGAACTCAGTTACAGAGACTGGAGCCATAGTGCTGCTGAAAAAAACAGGAGAAACAAAGGACACAGGAATATNTAGAGACTGGAGCCATAGTGCTGCTGAAAAACCCAGGAGAAACAATGGACACAGGAATATTCTCCTAAACAGGGATATGATCCTAAATATCTAGGTCCTCAGGCTGGACCGTGTCTGGATGTTTTGGGTGGCGGGGACAGGGCAATAGCTCAAGAGGCAACTATGGAGCAGACTGAAGCAAGAACATCTTCAGAGAACATAAACAATGAGTTCTACCAAGACACACATACTTAAGTTCATAATATTTCTAAATCTTAAGGTTTATTAAAATTTTGAGAATTCTTCATAAAATCAGCAAAACCCCCATATTCTTATTACCTCAGAAATCACTCTGCCAGATGTCAAGTCCTTGCTCCACAGTGCAGAGACCTAACCTAATGAGCTGCCTTAAAGAAAACTTTTTAAATGTGCAAAATAATATTAGTCATGTCCCCTGAAAATTTCCAAACCATTTCAGCTGAAACTACCCTAAACAAAGAAACATACAAACCAGCCCATCTATAAGATTAATGCAAATGTTTAAAGCTTGGTGATATTTTCAGCAACCAGAAGGAGTCCTAGGCCAGAAATTACTGGGAAATTTTAATTATTAGCAGGTGTATGACCTTGTCAATAATGCTGGACAGTGAAATGATCATTTACTAAAACTGACAAATGCAAAAATTACAAGAACATTATATATAGTATCTGCCTGTCCTGCATGACAATGCCTAACCTGCACCTTTGCAAGTATAAAATAGCATCTTATGTTAGCTAAGCTGTTTTTGAATACTGATTGATGAAGACTTTTCTGCTGTTGTTGGTAAATTGTTGATGACACTCTGATGATTCCCAAAAATTTGTAGTAGGGCTTCATATGGCCAAAATGACCAAAAAAAAGTACAAATGATAAAGTATCAATGTATCTTTAAATTGTGTAAATTTGTGGACAACAATCTCATTTTTTCTTAAGCATCAAAAGGACATCAATTTTTTTTCTGTAGATTTGCCTCATAACAAGAAAGATACGAATATTACTCAACAGAAGAAAAATATGCTTTGGTTCACCCAAACTGCTGGAACACCTCAGTGGAGGTTGGTAACACATATGTTATGGTTTTCATTGGCTGTGGTCTTATAGCTCTGATCAATAAACTAATTGAGCTGTGTCAAATTGGCCTTCTGGGCTTTTACTCCTATTAGAAACAATTCATACTCAAATTTGGAATAAACATGTAGAGGAAACAGGCAGGGTGATGTCTCCTCCGTGAATAGCCTAGAGATGATATACAGCTTCTCTCTCATCTCCCCTCACAGCTCATTCTGGAAGAATAAAGGCAATTTCTTTTGAGTTTCCACTACCCTGATGTCGCTTAAACTCTTACCTGATTCTAGAGCATCTCTCTTTTTACCCTGCAACAGTTTTACACATGATGTCCTGCTTTACTAGTATTCATCACATATTTTTCTGTGCTGAATTTTTCCCTGCCTTCCTGAAATTTTTTTCTTCAGTGCCACATTCTTCACTTTCATTTATGAGACCTTGCAAAATCTCAGTCCTGTGTTGCTTTCACTCTACGTTATTGATGCTATGCTATGCATGTGAAATTCAAATGTGAGGATCAATAACCCTTGCATTTTGATAAAAAGGACTGGGGGAGATAATCATGTACGTGACTTTTTTTTTTTTTTAATTTGTTTTTCTGGTGGTGTTCAATGGCATTGAGGTATCTCTGATATGCACTTAGAAGATTTTACAGGAGTCTCTGTGCCAGGACTAATGGGATCTTTTCTTTTCAGCTTCACTGTTGACTCAACAGTGTCTCAAGAGCTTTATTTCAAAACAAATTCCAGCAGGCATGCACAGATCGTCAACTTCCAGTAACATTAAAAGTAAATGCAACAACTTTAAATGTGGGTTTCAGGAAAGGAATTCCAATATACAGTGTTGTACCTTCAGTTAGTTCAGCATCTGTCTAGGTCCTTTTTCATCCCACATACGGATCCTGCTCACATTATCGCTTCTTATAACCATGCAGAGGAAGTTTCTCTGGAGATACGCAGTCCCGTACGTGCTACTGAGGAGCTCCCTTGAGAGCTCTGTTTGTTAGGCACAAATGTCAGGATCTGGGTTTGTACTTCTCTTTCCTCCGGTCTCCACTCATTAGTTTCTTGTTTAGGGAGTCTTCTGCTGTTTTGCATCAGATGTATACAGAGAGATTTTCATTGCAAAGAACTTTGTGGGGTAGATCAACAAAGAGATACAGGCAGATCCTCCTTTAGCAATCAAAGTAACATCAAGATTAAACTAAAGTTTAGGAAGTGGTCCATTAGCATTTGTTCTAGTATCATCAAGAGGTTTTGTCTTTGTCCTCAGCTAGGGCTTTAAAAGATGTTGACTTTAATAATCATGCAGTAACACTAAACTTTTTATGCTGTCATAATGAAAGGACAAAATGTTGTACTGCTGCAAGTTGTACAAAGCTTTGAGTATAATATCATTAAGAGTTCAGTTACTAGAGATACAGGTTTTAAGAAAAGTAATTTTATTTGTGTTTGCAAGGGTACCTAGGATTTGATGGTTGAAAAAAATACAGAGTGCTGTGACTTCCCTGGTAGCAAGAGCAGCTGTTCTGAACTGTAAACTTCTTTCAGAGAAAGGACAGCATCTTTTGCACTTTGCACACTTACGTTATGAACTTACTAGAAGTTTCTTTTAAGGTCATAGGTGGGAGGTAAAACTACTTTTAAGAATTACTTTTTTCTTTTCTCTCAGCTGCACCTTTCTGCTGAAATAAATGCGCCATTCAACAAATGCATCCTGGCATTTACTGTCCTGCCGATACTCAGTGATTCCTTCACTGAAGAGTGACCTGGGTCTTTTGCTAGTCAGTACTGCTACATTTCCTATCAACAAATAATAACTTTTAATCTGCTTTTAGAAGTGATTTAAACCTGTGCTAACTGAAACTCTGACTACCCAGAAAGATAGTGATGGGAAGGCCCCTGAGTTATGCTCTGACAGAAGCATATTTACCATAAACCGAGGACATGGAGAAAATCCATCAGCTGTCATTACTTCTCAAGAAACATCCCATAATTCTTACAAAGAAGAGATGAATTGTCCTGTAATTGAGCCAAGTGATGGGAAAGAGTTCACAGGACATTTAACACAAAAAAACCCACTAGAATTGACCATCCAGGCATGTAAGCAGAAGCAATGAGATCATGGAAAGAATTTGCTGGGGAAATGTTTAAACCTGTAGTAAACTAAACCGTGTGGGTGCCACTCATCCAGTTTGCTCTTCATAAAAGATAGTCTTGTGGACTGGCTGGCTGAGATACTTTTTAGTATGTAAGCATTTTACTAAGTATTTGCCAACACTTATCAGAGTTTTCTCTTTGAGCATCTGGCAGCCGCTGATTAAAATGACTGAAGACCAGCATCTTAAAGTCAAAGTAGCATGTAATTGCCAAACAGGACATAAGATTTAGGAGTATATTAACACAACAGAGACCCAATGCATCTTTTTCTGTACAAGCTCAGGGGGTCTATCTATTGCTCTAGTAT
This sequence comes from Steatornis caripensis, assembly GCA_013398225.1. NCBI lineage: Eukaryota > Metazoa > Chordata > Aves > Caprimulgiformes > Steatornithidae > Steatornis > Steatornis caripensis. The sequence continues at coordinate 10,822 of VZSC01017260.1, forward strand.
GATCCAGCCTGTTTTTTGCCCTGGGATGGGAGAACTAGGGGGCTTGCTGGAGATAGGAGCCAGGTAGGATTCGGTTGTGAATGTTTTGTTATATATTTAACACTGAAATCAACTGACAACTTGACTAATACATCAAAGAATATTTAAGTAGTACAATGTGTATGGAATAATTCCTGGAAGAATTAAATAAAAGTAGGACAAAAATATTTAGATTTTTAAATATTTTGTATCTAAAATATCAAGCTGTATTTTCCTAAAGAACACGGTGTTTCAGCATCAATATAGGAGGTAATTTCTCCCATAAGTTTAGGACTGGGATCAGTCTGCATTCTTGTACTCGATAAGTCTGTAATCAAAACCAGCATAATGCCCAACATATTAGTAAAGCCATACTGCTATCCCTTCTACATGTGTTCTTTATTAACACATCAAAACCTTTCCCCTATGAACTGTTAAAAGACTATTAACGAATAAACCATTCAAACAAGACGTGCAGTAGAGCTCTCTGTTAACGATAATAATCAATACCTGAATTTCCCTCAGGAAGAAATTCAGTCTATAACGTTATTTGCTTTGGGAAGCATTTGGGCAGCAGGCATTCTTGTTCCTTCAAAATGACAGCGGGGAGTCTGAAGCACACTGTTAATACCCTTTTGAGTAGATGTGACTACAGTTTCAACCTATTGAAATTCCTGCTGCATTACTTTGTATTTAATCACAATCTTTATTGGCATATATTTATTGTAACTGTACTTTATTCATTAATTCACTTAAATGTTTATACAAAATTGAATATATAAAACTGTGGCAACATCTTTTATGAGCAACAAATAAAAATTAAGCCTGCTTGCGTTGCATGTGCATGTCTATTCAACAGATGCCCTGTTATTGTTTGATGGATGTCTGTGCCAGAAGAAGAGCTAGAAGCATATTCTGTTTAGTTTAGAAATAATTGGTCCTCAAAAGATTTTCAGTTTTCTATTCATCAGATACACACACATATGTATACGCATACATTCATTTTAGAGTAAATGTGTCATTTGTATTTGCCGCAGTCAGAATTCTGATTAAAAGCAAGAACGGTGGGTCAGACTCTCTGTTGCTAAAAGTCAGTCCATTTTGGCTGCTGCCATTGATAGCAACAGAGTAGTGCCAGTGTGGGCTGACTTAACGTATGGCCAGTGTTTCTCGTAATTCTGTAATTCTGTCAAAAGAAAGTGTAAGTTCTTAAATTTGACTCACTTTTTTTTTTTTCTTGTAATTTTGTCCATGTTGGTCTAGGATATAGGTTTCCGTTTTCTCCCAGGGGACAGAAACAGAAAAGTTTTCAAGTTCACACTCTTTATTATTCTGTTGTACTAAATTCAGCAGTAAAGTTCCCAGGATTGGTGCCAGTGAGATGGGAATAAGCCACCAAATTCTTCTTGATGGGCCAGAATCTACCTTCCCATGTGTATTCTCAAAGAATTAGATGTCACAGATATACTATCCCATTTTGAAGATATGTATACATAAGCAGTCAGAATGATATTCATTCTCAAGTGAGAGGGACTCAGCCCACTACTAGCATCACTAAACATTCCCAAAAGGCATGGCTAGTTGCACCAACAGCAGGATGCCTTTTGTTCTGCCAGCTAGTATTTCAAACTGGCACTGGAGAGAATGTTATATTGCCAGTATGAGACTCATGAATCGTTTCTCTGCATGCAACTCCAGAGCCCTTTCTCTTACTTCAGTCCTCTGGAAGGATGTGTCTGGGAATTTTTTCTAGCGCAATGCCTCTGTACCTGCAGCACTCTGGCCCCTCAGCAGAACAGAGATGGTACAGGTACAGCGTTTATCTAAGGTTTTAAATGCTGAGCTTAAAACATTATTTCAGGGGGGTGACAGGGGGGGAATAATTCAAGAATCAAGAACAAGGTTTTTGGTTAGACAGCTGCCTCTTCAGGCACTTAATTTCAAAATTGCATCATGGGTGTCATTTAAAGATCCTCCTTTTTGTCAGCAAAACCCCTATGGCACTTCATTGCTTAATGCTTGAACACAATTAACTGTTCTGTGTCTATTTTGTGTCTAAAATGCAGTGGAACACACAAGTACCTTTACTCTTTCTTAGCTGTGGGGTTCTGATCTAGAGCATGTGCTCTAACCACATAGCATAAACCCACAGGAGGAGTTGTCTCTGACCACTCATGAGTCAACACATTCACTTTGCACTGACCTTGAGCCAGGGACAGTACACATAGATTAGTAGACTATAAATTTGAGCGTTGGCTTGGAATAAATGAAGTATTTATATAAATAAGAGTGACGTAATCGCCAGACACTAATATTAGTGTGTCACATCATATCCTATAGCTTGATAGAATAGATGGGATGTCAAATGGGGGAACTGAAATTTCCATCTGCTCTGAGTGGATTAGCCCTTTACAAAAAGGGTCTGACTTCAGTACCTAAATCCAGGAAATGGTTAGTGAGTGCACAAAGGTGTGTCTACCCAGCTTGGATATAGGCATCTCTGTCTCACAAAGAGGGGACTTTAAGCCAAGCTCTTCAACAACTCCTCCTAATTGCCTTAGAAGTTCTGTACACTGCATTTTGTGAAACCTGTTCTGAGGTACCTTCCCGGTCATTAAAGTATTTCTCTAATCATTGTGTGGAAAATGTACTTACCTAACTTGTGGCTGGGGATGCTGCTAAGTAGAACTCAAAAGGTAGTTTGGCTCACTGCTGCACTGAGCCAAAATTCCCAGTGTGAGCCCAGGCCTCTGAGATTATCATTAAGTGGGAAAAAAATCCTCTTTATAATAGTATTTCATGCAGTAATTTCAGACGGATGGAACTAATTCTGAGAATTATAAATTACTCAAAGTAATGATGATAAGGACTTAAGTGGCAACTAGAAGCAAGCTACAGGCTTGTATTTTAGGGCCATTAGGGACCACTAAGCTCATCTAGTGTGACCTGCTGCCTAGTGCAGGCCAAACAATTTCATCTAATACTTCCTGCAATGAACAGAAATATTCTTCCCTACAGTGCAAGTTAGCATTACTCAGTCCCATATTTTGCAGCTAAGCAAGAATGTAGCCCTTAAGAAGACATCCGGTTTTGATTTAAACATTTCAAACTTGAATAAACCCTTTTCCAAATATAAAGAAAACCCAAAGAAAATACAAAGAAAACCAAGTCTCCATGTTGCTACTCATTGGAAGGTAAAGAAACAGTAAGGACAGTAATGTTCTGAATTACAAAATTGTGAGTTGCACAAGAAGCTGTATGACTCCAGTGTCAGCCAAAGATGTATTTGTTTGCTTATTTGCTTTATCCTTCTATACATCACTGAGGTTTTAAAGCAGGTTAATTCTGGAGGCTGAAACAGCTTCCCTAGTGAGTCCAGTCAGTATAGCTTTGGACATATTTCAAAACCACTGCAACTAATAGATATCTTTCATCGGTTCAGACATGCCTTAAAGCCAACTCAATGTTTAAAACATGCCCGAAAATATTGACCCGCACAACGGGCTGTAAGATGAACTCTTTATGACTAGTTTTACATTTACCAATAACTAAGTATTAGAACTAAATGGCATCTTGAAACTCAATTTATATACGAAAAATAGAGGAGAAAACCTTAACCTCAGTACATGGTACCTAACTTTGCAAAAAGAAGCTTCATTCTGCTGTCACTTATACCAAAAGAAACAAGGAAATAAAAGAAAACACGAAGATAATCAAAGACTGATCATAAAATGGATCAAAATCATATTGCAAATACATATATATGTAATACATATAGTAGGTGAATCTGAACTAATAAGGGACTGCCTTTTATATTAGCATTTCAATGTCTTTCAGAAGACACAGCGAATAGGCCTTTCTCACAAAGAGACAATCTTGAGACTTTCAGAGGAGAATTTGGTCTACTGAACTGATAGGATGTGAAGTTACATGTCCAAAGGAACAAAAATAACTGGCAGAGAAAGTTGCCAAAGTCATTTCACTCCCTCCTGGAATTCATTCCAATAAGCTGAGAATAAATGGAGTATCAAAATCTTGAAGATTGCCTAACAAAATCTAATTACATTCAAGAAACTGTTGACCTCTCTGTTACCAAAGCTTAAGGCTCAATTCTCAACTATAATATTGCATGCCTGTGCAAATCTCCCTCATCAATAATCTGTGATAGAACAGAAGGAAACTTCTATCTAGTGCCTCCTCTGTCAGTCTAGTTTCAGTCCAGCATGAATAATCCAATACAGAAGGAGAAATAATTGGCATTAAGCACAGGGCTATCCATCCCTGATTACCTCTGCATGGAGTGGTTTAGGAACTAAATTACAAATGTTTGAGTCCAAAATAAGCTCTGGGCTCCCTGATCAGCAAGAATTGCCACACTCTCCCATCACCATCTTTGGTTTTTGATATCTCATAATTGGTAAAAGTAGGTCAAAAGCTGTCATGGAGTATGCTTATGGTAATTTCAAACCAAGCAAAAGGTCATTTGTATGGCTATATCCTGAGTTGAGAGACATCCAATCAGCTAGTAGAAAATGTTAAGGAGAGAGCATCAAACTTCAGACAAGCTTGAAAAAGTTTAAGCCTGACAATATTTTCTATCAGAAATGCCTCATGGCTTGGCTGTAGAGCAGACCTAAATTGTTTCAGTGTGGAGTAATGTAGTTCTGCGTGAAGCGAACCTTCATTTAGTGCATCATTGTTCTGTGGTAAAATGATGATCTTCTGTTGAGTAAAGGGATTTGCTTGGTAACAGAAAACAGTACAATGAACAGAAGATCCAGAGGAGAGCTCACAAAGAACAGATAATGTTAGATTAGTGTAGATAACAGCCTTCTTTCTTTGACAAAGTCACCAGTTTGCATTTCTTACATGTGCCAGGGAGCATTCTTTCACTATCATCAACCAGGAACCTAGGCTATTTTCATTAAGGCTTCATTTGTGGTATGAATATTTTTTGTTAAAATATATTAAAGGAAGAGAAGAAAATGTTCTTTTCAATCCTCAAAGAAACCCCAAGAAATTCCAAAGATGTGCCTCCAGCCCCTCCTATGAACAGATTTGAGATGTGCACTGAATTGTTGTCTCAGTCTTCTAAATCTGTACTTAGTTTTGCAACCTGTTCATAAGGAATTAAAATACAATCATTTCTTAATAATCACTGCTTACTTTAAATCATGTTTTATTAGTACCATGTATACCAAAATATTATTTTCCAATTGCATGTCTTTAAATATAGTCTTCTGTTACTCAGTTGGAAAGTGTAAAAAGTAAATACTTTTTAACATTCTTGTGTGCCTTCTGCAATATCTGTTCATTACTCAAGAGCACGAGACATTACATACATCGTATGCTATTACAACATAAGATGGTTTACCGCCAATGCTATCAGCTGGGAAGTGTTTGATTCCAGCTCAAAGGCTTGCTAGGGATTGTGTGATCTTTGGGAGTTTTGCAGACTCGCAAGATTTGAAATACACAGACATTTTAAAGAGTGTTTTGTGGTGCCTGCTGAGTGGTTTCCCGCAGATTCCATCAATTCACCACACTAATCAACTGATGGCAATAAACAAGAGTCATTTAATTACTATTAAAGATCACTTTCTGCCTCTGGATATATATAGTTAACTGCCAGTGACTTTAAAAGGAGGTACCGATGTGGGCCTGAGCCTGGAATCTAATTCTACGCAGTTTGGTTTTAGTCCCTTGCTTAATGGTTTGGCTGGAAGTCCAAAGACCTAGATCGTGTTTTCAAGTGTCTTTCTTTGGCTGCAGAAAAAAAAACACTTTATCAAAATGCTCCATCAGCATCCTCATGGCCTTATTTCCCAAGTGAAGACATTTTCTGGTACTGGACTACCCTCAGCATACTGGAGGTGAACATCAAAAAGGCAAATGACTCCATTCCACATGCAGCCTGGACAAGACTACACCCGGAAACATTGATGCTGCAGATCCACCAAATCATGGTCTGCAATGTAGAGGCAACACCCTGGAGTACTGCACACATTGCTTGGCTTTTCTCTTCTAAAATTTTGCAGTGCTGGCAGAGGTCACTATTACTGCTATACACTGTTACTATGGCCTGCATGCAAACGCGAAGCTAGAGTCTGCACACACCATGTCAAATACAGAAGTACTCCAATGTACCAGCATGGCTTAGGCTCCCCCCTGCATGTTGCCTAGCAAAGACCCTCCTTCTCTCAGCGTCATGGTCCAACCTGCATTTATCTATTAATCTGTAGCAGAGCTTGGGCCATCATTAACAAATCAACTGAGTCATTCCCTTGAGTAGTGTATTTAGTCTAAGACTGAAAAAACAAAAATTCAGTCTAGTTGTTGGGGTGTCTATTCCACCTTGCAGCTTCTACAGTAGAAATGTAATTCTTGGCAATTCATAGGTAATTATTCAACATTAGAAATTAATATGTTGGAAAGCTCATTATACTTTTAGAATTTCAAACTATTGGATTTGATGACTGGTACAACCCAAAGAGCTCTGAAGCTGTAACTCTATCATGATTAGTACAGCAGGCTGAGGAACACACCTTTTTGCTCCTCACCTTTGGTAGTAGCCTGGTTGTAGCTTGGTCTCCAAAGACTAGATTCACCTCATCTAATTTTAGATTCCCAAACGAGGTAACTAGTGTGTCCCTGTAGCCAAGCAAATGCTGTATCACCATGGCTAGTAACAAGCTACAGGCCTTTTAATAACTGCAAGGACTCAGGATGAGGCTTTTCAGACTCTCCTTGTCTGGTCTTGCCTTTGTCAGCCACAAAGCTTATTTCAGCTTGCTTAGTTGGAACTGCAATTGCCTAATAACCGGGTGGACATTACCTAATTTATTTTAGCCTTCCTTAGCTTTGTATTAGTTTGTGCTGCGGCACATATTGCTGTTGTAATGTTGATATATTTCCTGTAAGTATTAGGTAGTGGTTACAAATAGCTATTCTGGTAGTTAATCTGTGTAGAATGAATTATCTATGACTCCAGAATAACAATGTGGTGTAGTACAATACAAGTGCAGGATGCTAGCAGGGGCCATGGAAGTGTGGGCCCAAGCCCAGAGGCTTCAGGGCTGTGCACAACTGACCCATTATCAACTACTCAGCACTAAAGGAATGCAACTGCTGGAACTCAGTGAAACTGATTTTAGGAGTCACGAAGAGAACAAGGAAACAAGTATGCAGCATACGTAATAAGCACTACATGTAGCAAATTCAGACGTGATTTGAAAGTGCAGGTCAATGAAGAAAGAGCTAGGTGTAGGCTTTGTTAGAAAGCCAGAATAGTCCCAAATTTACACTCGGTTGAGGAGGAAGAAACCATCAATATCACTCTCCTCCTGGCAAAAGACTTGAGATGTTGAGTATTGAAGTAACTGAACTACTGAAGTAAAGTTGGAAAGTAAAGAATGGTATATAATGATTGGATTGAAAATGAGTTAACGAGTGAAAGGTAAGAAAGAAGAGACAATTTTTGTGAATATTCAACCCAAGATGTATGGGGACTGATTCATAAAAATGCTGAGTGCTCGCATCTGCAAGCAAAGCTGTACTTCAGGATATACAAAGTGCTATAGCAATCCTAAGTATTCTGAAAATAAGGCTTCCAAGGGCCATATTTTAAAGTATATTTAGGCACCAAAAATTGCCAAAATGATGCCTACAGAGATTTTCAAAAGGACCTGTTAGATGCCTAACATCCATGAGGAGGGGTTAGCATCTCCTTAGGCTAATGATCTCCTCAGACTTATTTGCCCACCTGCACTTCTAACATTTCAAAAAATCTGTCTCCAAGTATCTGAAAGTTGGCAGCCTAAAAGAATTGATATTTTTGACAGCGTTTGGCTAAGTTGCTCTGTGCCTCAGTTCCTTTTTTTTTTTTCTAAAAAGGATAATAATACTATCTTGTGTCACAGAGCTGTCAGGAAGATACATTGAACTAAAGGCTCTGAAGCATTCAGAAACAAGAGTGAGAAAGCTACAGAAATGTCTTAGCATCTGATCGTGTGCAGATTTACCCCACAGTGCAGTGTTTGGATAATGTAGACAAAACACAGATCAAGCTATAGCTAGTCAGAAGAATCAGGCCTATGAAGAGGATTTTGAGGGATGGGATCTGTGCTTCTCTTTTTCTTTTCCTATTTTTTTAAGATCGCATGATTACAATTAAAACAAATTATTAAAAACTATCCAGACATTCTTAAGAAATTATTCAAAATGCCACACCACTATCTGAGCCAAAGTGACTGCAGCACCTCGAGAGACTCATCATCAGGTCTGCTATCCTGACTCACAACCTACTTAGTGTATCACACAGAAGTTTGAAAGGCAACTTGATCATGGTTCATAAAGATCCAAAGGACAAGAATTCTTCAATCTGACAGACAACAGCATAACAAGATTCAGCTTCTGGATAAGCTGAAGACAGAAAAGTAGAAATTAGGAAGAAGAAAGAAATTTTAGCGAGGTGGGTAATAAATCATTGGTGCAGCTTACCAAGGGAAGTGTCAAATTTATCATAACTAAGTCTTTAATTCACTATTGAATGACTTTCCAAAGGATGGGATGCAACCGATAAATTTTGGTGCTAGATAGCAAAAGAGAAGAATAATTTCTACTGCAGAGGAACTTTGTCTGTCCTGCGATATGCAGGCATCCATACTAAGTCACTGTCATCTCCTGTGGGGTTAAAACAAATGCATCTATTCTTGGCTGCCTTTCATGACGAACCAAAGATGGGCACACACCATAAGATGTGCAGCACGCAGTGACTGAACTAAACATGCAGCAGCTGTTTTGGGGACATGTGGTGTCCCTTTTTTTTTCTGGAAAATTAATTACAGGTAATTATTATGTAGCATTTTTTAACATATTATAACTGTTATAACTGTTCCTTAATGAATATAAAGTAAAACACTGTCCTGGACTTCTACTCTATCATAAATTAAACAATAAACAGATCAAAGAAGAAGGAAAGGGTAAACTATGTTATAGTGGGAAAATTGTTTACATTCAGCCATATGCAATGGAATTTCTGGGTTTTGCTTTTGTTGTCATTTGCTTGCATTTGCTTTCAATATCATAATTTCAAAATAAGTGAAAGGTTTAGATCTCCCAGAGACTATATTCCTTGTCAAGGGTAATATAGATTATAAGAATAGATTTTGTAACTGCTTTTTTCCCCCCATCACTAAACATAAATTAATATATAATTAAATGTATGCCATTAGGTTTGAAAGGATTGTCTCCTTTTGTATGAACCATGAATTTACATCTTATTTTCTATATTCCTACAATTCAATGCATCTTAAAAGATAGTTAGGAAATTTTGACAGAGAGCAATCCACTTTGTATTGGACACTCCATCTGGGACAATTTAGCCAATGAAGAGTGATCATAATTGAGATGGTAGCAACTGAAAAAAAAGAGGAAGAGAAATTTCTTGTGCTAGCCACTTTGAAACTCTTGCATTTCAAGAATTCACATATCCATTGTTTTTCCCCTGAATAAAGTTCCAAAGGGAAATTTAGAGTTCATATAAATTCAGGCAGTGGCATCCACACTCTGATTTGTAATAGGTTATTCAGTTAGGCATTTAGAAAGAACATGACAGGACCTAATCTTGACGCTTGTTATTCATGCTGCAAATAGTCCTGTTGCAGTCACATGACTCAGATTCCTCAGACCCAGTATTTATGTATTCAATATTATTCAAATAAAGGGGAGGTAATAAACTGGAAGCAGGATGGCAGTACTGCTTCTTTTCCAAATCCATCTGCTAGTTTTGCAAGAGAGGTTTTCTCTCTCCACAGACCTTGCCTCCCTTATGTCCTCAGACCATCACAGCCACATCAGCAGTTACACAAGTTAATACATTTTGATTTTAATATTCTGATTAATCTTCTGGGTTTGGGTTTAGTAATAGCTGCTAGGTTTCTGGAAAGTGTTTCCTCAGAAGAGCGAGTTAAACTGGACTTCGTGAATATTGACATCCAGGGTGATTGATCATGTTCTGAAAGTACCAATGGAGTTCTGGAGTTTGTACTTAAAATGTATTAATTACTGTATGGATTTTACTGAAGTGGAACTTTGTGGCAAAAATTATAATCACTGTCTGACTTGTTCTTCAATCTTATACCCTCACCAAAAACCTGAAACTTTTCCAAATGTACTTTCTTGGAAATTTGAATCCATTAGATTCAAGTGGATTTTGGGACTATTGTTTCTGTAATGATTTTCAAGTATGTGAATGATTTTATGTATTTAACTTCAAGCAGCATAAACAATTTGGAATATTCTCCTACTTGTTCTGCAAATTTGCAAAGAAGATTTGAAGATTATCTTATCATTAACTGCAATGAAAACCTTTGACTGTATACACACTTGAGGCGGAAGTTTCCAAAGCACCAGGTGGGTTTTTTCACCACATCCCCTGCAGTCAGTGCCAAGGCGGCTTCTGAAATCCCTCTGTGGGCTACCGACTTCGGCTTGTCTGCATACACAAGCTTTTCACGGCTGCTTCCCACTCCGTCGCATATTTTTTGAACATCAAAGAATTTTGAGGCTTTTCACATCTCCCAGCTGCCTATCCTATGTGAATACAGGATTTGGAGCTGATATACATTATCATTATTACTAGCTGTTATTTGGAACCATCCTGGTGGACCATGACTCTGTTGTCCTACATACTGTAAAATGTGAGAACAAAACGATGGTTTGTGACTCCAAAGAGCTTATGCTCTTTCCAGGCAAATGAATGAAGACAGGAATGTTAAAGAAGAGTTCAAAACAAAGAGACAGATCTATCATTAATCATTAACAGTTGTAATGGATGCTGAAGAAAAACACTCAGAGAGAACAGAGGATTAACTCTCACATGGGTGAAAAGACTTTTAAAGCTTAATGTGTCCCTGCAAAGACACTGTAAAAAGGGTTTCTATGCAGATCAATGCTTTGCTTGTCTCTGTTAGTTTGAGCTTACATATGCAGAACCATGTTTCAAATAGAAAACATCTTCATTTTTCTAACTGTAGGCTCTGCCCAACCAGACTGGACTCTAAAATGTATTTCTATTCCCCTCAGTGTTAGGATTAAAAATTGCCAGACAAGCTGGGACCTCGGATATTTTCTTCCAGTAATGCATTCAATAACATTTTCAATATTCTATGATCTGTATCAATCTGAAATTAAGCTGTGCCTACGTTATAGACTTCTGCTGTCATAGCTTTGTGAGCCACCGACTCGAAATTGTCTTCCAGAAGCTCCTGTTATAAGCTCGCATGCAGGAAAAAAAGAAAAAAACACAAAACGAAAACACACACACCCCCTCCCAAAACCACAAAAAACCCAGAGCTTTTAGCTGTTTAACTTGTTTAGCTGTTTAGTTTGTTTAACTAACTCAGAGGTAATCAGATGAAGCATGCAATGTGTAGCTTTCACAAGAAAAGCTGCATCCTTACTAGGAAAGAGTTGCTGCTACAGTATGCTACTGTAGGAATACCTTTAAATCATTCCTAGTGAAGACATGGCCCTTAGTGAACAGTTCTGTTTATGATACACAGAATGGACTAGAGTTTGCAGTGTAACTCTATTGAATTGGTTGCTTTAGCTAATGTTCAAAGAAATCAGTACATTCTTTGTTCCCAAAATCACCAGATTTAACATTGAATCATTAAAGATACAAAACCGTTGATGTGTTTATGCTCCTCTTTTCCTGCATTAAGCTTCATTTTAGTACACCACTGCTGGAATACATATATGAAGTATCAACAATTTAATACTGGCGCACAAGATAGGAGTCTAGGCAGGAGAAATCCATAATTAGATTTTTCTCAGTACATCCATCTTCATTTATCCAAGAGGCCAAAGTCATTATTATTTACTCAAGAATCTCCTTGGAGAGTAGAACTGTAAAGATTTACTGCATATTATGAGAATCTGTAAGTATATTGAAGTTCCCTAGTTCAATTATTTGTCCCTTTTACATTTCCTTAAAATATGAAGAAAGATATACCAGTGCCTATACGTTTGGTTTCTGATGGTATCTTCCCTCTCCTAAACTGTTCCTGTATTGAAAAAGGGGCAACTATTTCATTTCTTCTCTCACATTTTGTTTCTTTTTTCACCAGCTGACAAAAGCTTACCTGTAAAGTTGGCGGAGAGGAACCTGATGAAGTTCAACAAGGGCAAGTGTAGGGTCTTGCACCTGGGGAGGAACAACCCCATGTGCCAGTACAGGCTGGGGGTTGACTTGCTGGAGAGCAGCTCTGCGGAGAAGGACCTGGGAGTGCTGGTGGACAACAGGCTCACCATGAGCCAGCAGTGTGCCCTTGCGGCCAGGAAGGCCAA
>VZSC01017260.1:27891-80174 GCA_013398225.1 Steatornis caripensis
CCCCCCCCAATTTGCACCTGCCGGGCAACACCACTCCCCCCGCGCCCCCCCTTCCTTCCTTCCTTCCTGCTCCCCGCGCCTCCCATCCCGGAGCGGCCCCAGGGATGGCGGGGGGAGGCACCGCGCTCACGCCCGCCCCCGGGGGAGCAGAGGGTCCCGGCCAGGGGCTGCGCCCTCCCCGGGCGGTGCGGCAGGTCCGCGGGGCCGCAGGGGTGTCCCCGTGTCTCCGCGGGGGCTCTGGGGAAGGAGCTCGCCGCCCTGCTGCCCCTCCCGGGCACCGCTGCCCGTTCGAAGGGGGGTCTTGCACACGCGGAGGCGCCCCGGCGGCCGCGCTCCCCAACCGGGGCCAGGAGCCCCCTGACCCCCGCGCCGCCCGCAGCCCCTCCACCCCCCGCCGCCGCCGCCCGGGTAGGCGGGCAGCGCCCGAACTTTTGCGAGGGACCGCTGGGAGGTGGGGCGGACCCGGCTCAGCAGGGTTGGCCGCTTCCCTGGAGTCGCCCCCCGGGAGGTGTGGGGAAGGTGCCGGTGCCCCGGGTTGCAGCGGAGCTGGGCCCTTCCCGCGGGGGACGGGGGGGGGACGGGGGCTTCGGGCAGGACTCGGCTCTCAGATGGACTTTCCTGACACTGCTACCTCTGCCCTCCAAATAATGATTAAATAAAGCTCCCGCGGGGTGGGGAGTGTGATGGTGAAGAAGTCCGTGCTTGTTTTGCTTTCTCTGCNGCCCCGGGTTGCAGTGGAGCTGGGCCCTTCCCGCGGGGGACGGGGGGGGGACGGGGGCTTCGGGCAGGACTCGGCTCTCAGATGGACTTTCCTGACACTGCTACCTCTGCCCTCCAAATAATGATTAAATAAAGCTCCCGCGGGGTGGGGAGTGTGATGGTGAAGAAGTCCGTGCTTGTTTTGCTTTCTCTGCCCTCAGCCCAGAGTGCGAATGGTGGAATGCTGTGTCTGAAACGCGTTTTGTGGGTTTTATGTGTCATGATGCACACGGTTGGTTGTAGGTAGTGTAGTAACTATCTGTATCCCAATAGTTCCCTGCCGAAGGGTTGTTATGGCAGCAGCAGTGCTTCCCCCTTCTTTTATTTAGCATCTCTGGCTCAGAGTAGTGTTAAAGACCTGGAAGCTGCCTTTAAAAAACGAGGGGAAAAAAGAAAAGAAAAGAAAAAAAAAGAGCAACCCTGGCCTCTTTTGCCTCTTTGCCAAATAGCCAACAAGTATGAATATAAGATTTACACTAAATCTTCACTCCCTTTTCCAGAAGCTGGTGCTGTGATAGCACTTAAGACTGAATGAGGCTGGGGGAAAACATTTTTTTTTCCCACAATTCCTGTTTTTTGTTAAGTTTTGTTGGAGTTTTTGCTTGGTTTTGCATTGGTTTTCTTCGTGTGTTTCACTTACACTTTTTCATAGTATTCTTTCTCACTTACAGAGGACTTCTTAGTCCTGCATTACGCTGAGTAAAGGGATTCAAGCGGTTCTACACACAAGCAAAACACAGCATTTGTGAGAAGGGAAAGCTTGTAATTCTGTAGATTTAGCCTTTCTGTACAATTTACAGGATGATGAGTTTTCTTCTTGCGATACGGAGAGGATTCAATGTGAGGCTCATCAGAAAGGTTTCATCACATCTTAACTGCCGCGGCTGGTGGCAGTCTGAAACAATAAGATTTAAAGGTTATTATGGAAATATGTTTCTCTGTAACATGTAATGGTCAGCCTGCTCGCGGTCAAACCGCAAGTAGTTGTAAGCGAAACACTGATTCCGATTTCAGTTTAGGTAGTAGTGTTTTTTTGGAAACTGTTTAAACTGTGAAGCCTTTGATGAGGATGGATGTTAAAAACACCTGAAATTGGTAGAGGGTTATATTATTTTGCAGTTTCTCCTCTGCACTGGTATAGGTACCATTTGTTGTCTTCAACTGGAGTTTGCTTGAGCAGAGGTTGAGTGGTAAATGACAAGGACAGAAGGATTTTGTCCTGGAAGGTCTCACATTTTTATTTCCAGCAGAATATTTCCAGACTGATATTGATATTGCAGGATGAAATGTTACTGAATTGTGATGTCTTGTTTCCAGTTGTACATTTTGAAATAAGTTTGGCTCATCAGTAGGAAAGCAACATGAGTGTGTAACTGTTCGTTTAAGAATGAGAAAATGCTGTCCCAGGATAATTCATGTGTAGAAACAGATGAGATTCAGGTTAAATAGGTGAACTAAAATAATGTAGTGTAAGTGATCCGTAACTAATTCTCATTGCTTATAATGGAAACAGGCACTCTTGTCATCTTCAAATTGGAGTAGAGAGATGTTAGAAGAGACATTAAGAACAGCAAAATATATCTTTTTAATGACAAACTAAACTCTTGAATAAACCTCAGATATTTCTGAGGGAATACAAGCACGTTTCTTCGTATAACTGTGGTCACTATTCTGATCCCAGCCAAATCAGTATGAGATTCTCCTCAGGCACTGCTGTGAGCAGAATCAAAGACATCTCTGCCAAGGCTTTCTGAGGAACCAGGATGTGAAAAGATCATTTGTATTTTTCTCCATTGCCATAGCCTGAAGGATTTATTTCGTGTCTCGTATGGAATATTCCATGCTTTACCCTTCTGAACTGTACTCAAGCCCATAGTTCTTACCTGCCCAGACTGATCAGCTTAAATTTTTGTGAGAAAGAATAATGTGTGCATAGCTAAGGGCAGTTTTATTGGGATCAACTAGTTAAATAACAGTCATGTTTACTAGAAAAAAGGTTTGACTGTGAATGATATTTCCATATCTGGTACCACTAAAATTTCATTTTAGGTTGTGGGAATAGCGTGTTTCTTAAAATGCCGTTATTTGTTGAATGGTTCTGATATGAAAGGACTAGCTGAATTTAATCAAACTGGAGGGCAGATATTTCCAACTTTAGTGATTTAAAAATATCCTTAGTGATTTAAAAGTAACCTTCAATTGTAATGAAGAAAAGGCAATTTGGTCTTTCTGAAAATTTGCTCACTGTGAAAAGGGTTACAAGCTGAAGTTATTTGATTCAAATGAACCAACAGATTGTACTTATTTAACATTAGATAGAGGTAAAATGGAACAAAAAAAGAAAGCTGGCAGAATCCAATCATCACAGGAAAGTACACAGTATAATCCCTGAAAGACTGTTGCAAAAATTACCCAAAAGGTTCCAACTTTAAGGGTCTGACTCCCTTATGCGAGTTGAATGGAAAAAGCCCCATTGACTTCAGCAAGCGTTAATAGCCTGAGCATATTCTAAGAGAAGGGATTAGTAAAGCTGATTTAATTAAGTACCACAAGAATTCTGACAGGTAGTTACTAAAACCAGATTGGAAATGTATGAGTTTACTTCAGTCAGGAGGAAGTCCTGGCTCCACCAAAACTGAATTGGAGTCTTGCCGTGGATCTCACTGGGGCCAAAATGTCACCCTGAGAATTATATTTCAAGTGACTTTTGAAATATGTTGCATGATATATCTAATCTGGCTTTAATTTGTGTGATAGTCTATTCAAATGAGGTTACTTTTGCCAAGCTTGAGTTATTAATTAGTTATTAGCCATCATTTCCCTTTCCTTTTACGTTTTTTTAAATGTCAGTTTTTCAGAAATGGCAAGAAATCCACAATAGTCTTCCTGTAAGAGTGGACTCATAAAATGAATAATTCAAAGCCTATACTGTCATTGTGCAATCAAATTTTTAATATGATGCTGTCAAAGTCATGAAAAAAAGAAAATCAAATGTGACATCATAGAAGACAACGTATATAGGTGACATGACATCTGAATGTTTTAATTTCCCCACTTTATATTTAGTGGCTAATGAAGACAGACTTTTCTTTCTTTCCTCTGAGGAAGCTCCTAATACAGCATATTAAACGCTCAGAAAAAATGATGAGTATATTTTCTTAAAAAGATATACACCTCTTGTGAAGAAAAGTCCCTAACATAAAGGAAATGAAATCATAAAGGAGACAATTTAAAGCCTTCACTGGGAAACATACAACTGAGATAATTTGTAGCTAATGAGAAAAACTATTGTCAGATAGGTTTTCTAGAATATGGTAGGTATGATATTGATAAAGGACAATTTATTAACTGTTCCTAACTAGGTACGCACCTCTGTGTAAAAAAAAAAAAAAAAGACTAATGCACTTCTGCCCTGAAAAAACAAACACAGTCATTTCTGTGACATCTTTCTGCTGTTTTTCCTCCTAAATTAGGTATATCTAAGGCTAATGAAAAATACCAGATTGGCAGAAACTCAGTTTTTACCCAGCATTTATGTAGCATCAGTGCAATGCGGTGAGCCCACACTGAGCTGCCATTTCAGCCCGGCTTGGCTGGGTACTCGACATTGGAGAAAATGTTTGCCCACCAAGATCTTCCAGGTGGCTAAGAACCTTTTGCTTCAAGCTGTCAATGTACTGAGGAAATTTGCCTGAAATGGGATTTTATTTGTTAGCCTCAGCCTCTGCGATCCTCAAAGAAACCAGCCCTGGTTGTGGCTCTGCGGGGACTTGGCCAGATCCTGCAAGGAGCTCAGTATTCTCAGTGCTGGTGCTTTCCAAGGTGCCATGTGTGTTTTCAAGCTCCTCTAAGAAATTGAGTGAAATAACCAGTTCATTTCACACAGGCAACAAATCGGCTTTCAAATCGCAATGATTTTCCATCACTACTGCACGTTGGCTGTATTTGAATCAGTGAACTAGAGGTGAAAGGCTCCAAAAATGTGATTAACAGTCCCTTGAGACATTTAGTCCTTCAAGGATATCTTAGTGGAAATACACGTTTGTATTTCACAAACTGGAGCAGAGAGAAATGAATTAATAACACACAAATATTTTTCTTCGGTTTTAAAAAAAAGCTTTCACAGTTTTTCTTTTTTTTTTTTATTTTCTAGAGAGACTGTTAATTCCATGTTGTCAGATATTTGGATCTGAAATACTTATATAATCCATGAGCAAACAGCCTCATACTTGTTCATATTTCATTACCACATAATGCTACATTTTCGGTCTGACAGTAGACAATGATTTAACCACACACTCCCATACCTGTCTAAATTAAAACATTCCAATACTAATGTTTGGGATGTTGTTTTTTTCCCCCTGAATGTCTGCCACTCAGCAGCAGAAAATGTTAGAAAATAAATGAAATAAGTAACAAATACTAATCTGTTACTTTTAATGGGGTTTTATGCATAATGGCTTATTTTCTATAAATGGCTTTATTTTGTATAAATTAAGCCCATTACTCTTTTTGGGGAAAAAAATCAACTTAGAACTATCATAACTGTTTTATACTAAACTCTAAGCCTATTATGTAAGTAAAGCTACTGAACTAAGGGAAGGTGCCAGTTGAACACTGAAAATGAATATTTAAGTGATACTCCAGCTGTTAAAAGGTTTCTTGTCTTTTCTGCAGATGTCTTCTTCCTTTAAGTTTATCCCGGGCAGCAACTACAGCAGTTTCAAACTGAGAAAGTGTGTTAGAACTGAAACTGCAGGAAAGCCTGCTTTCCCATTCCAGTGTTAGAATGGAGGTGGGAGGCAGAGATCTATAAGGTCTAAACTTCTGAGCACACGATCATGTAAAACATACACTTCCTTCAAATTATTTTTTTCCTTTAGTAAATGAGTGTGGGGGTTTTTAAATATGGAATGTATTTTTAAAATTTTGTATTTATATAGCACCTTTATTATTGTTTTATTTACCTAATAAAACAATTCTAGAAAATATTCTCTGCACTTTATATAATCAACTTCCATCCCAAAGCATCTAGCTAACATTAAAACATTAATCATCATTTGTCATGTTATAATGCTCAAATTAAAAATCTGAACAAATGACAGATGTAGACTTCTTTGTGATTAGCAAAAAATGGTATCAAATTTTGTATATGCTTATATTTGACTGTTGATTAGTGTTCTTTAATGGTGAAGAGGGATGCTTAAACATTCTTTAAGAAAATAACTGAAAAGCATAAATCTAGTCCAAGATTAAACAGAGTCATTTAATACATCATGTCTTTCTTACTGATTTGAACTGATTCAAGGTGGAAAATTTAAAGTGCTTGGAATGAAATCTGTCCATACTTGCGATAAAGTAATCACTGAACATCTTGTTTACATTTCTGACTTTACATTTCCCCACAGTTCCTCTTGCAGCATTTTTCCCCCTCATTTTTTCACCCCAGATTGAGACAATGGGTAGGAGTTCAAAATATTTTAAAATAGCTTCTAAATAATTAGGCATCATAACTCCCTGTATATTAATACTTTCTTCAGATGAGTTACACATCTTAGGAAGTCAGGTACCAATAGTAGTACTCAGAGCAGATTACTAAGCAAGGACAGATGGATGCAGGTGGCAAGTAGACCATGCCAGGCACCACAGGGTGAAGCAGGCTCATAAAGCAACAAAACCAGTTTTCTCTACATATCAGGGAGAGATTTCAGAGGTTTTTGAAATTACAAATGCCCTTTTTGAAATGAAAGACATAAATTTAGAATTCCTCAAAAAATAAAGTTTCTTCCCCAAATTGTTTTGGATAGACTGAAATGTGAAATACTGTAATACGAGTCCCAGCATATCAGAAACAATTTAAATACTTCTTTTTTTGAGGTTTTTCCTTCAAAGTCTTCAGCAAAATTAGTTCAGTTTTGTGGAGCATTGTGATTTCAGTGGAACTGCATATTCCAACAGAATAGGATTTCCGTGAAGTTTCTTCAGTGGCTTAAACTACAGAACAAGAAAGCCCTTCCTTAAAATTAAGGTTATGCTGAATGAAGACATCAATCCTGAAATCATTTGTGTAGATGCAGAGCTTCAGGAATGTGTATATCCCAGCAAATTGGCTGACTGTGTACATCAAGTTGCTCATGTGACAATTACTGTAACTTTATCAGCATTGAGTCCTTGCTATTCTTTGGCAAAGCAATGGAAGTCTTGGCTTGGAGGGAAAACGTAGAACTCTAATAGNTTGGCTGACTGTGTACATCAAGTTACTCATGTGACAATTACTGTAACTTTATCAGCATTGAGTCCTTGCTATTCTTTGGCAAAGCAATGGAAGTCTTGGCTTGGAGGGAAAACGTAGAACTCTAATAGTAGAACTTGATTTGGAATTCTTTAGCAAAATTATTTTTCAATAGAAATAATTCATGCTTTGAAATTAGAAGTGGCATTAGTATGGCTCAATAATAGAGGATCCCTAATTCAACAAATCATGAAATTTTGAATTTAAGAATTTGAAAAGGGGACTATTTTATGGTCACTACTGCTGAATATTGCATTTAAATGGAAAGGAAGGATATCCAACTACACTTAGAAGGCAATCAGGTTATTATTGTTGCCTGTATTGTTATGTTTGGAATAACACCAGTTACAGGCTGATAACAGCCAAGGCTACCAACCCAGGCTATAAAAATTTTACGATTTATTTAAGCTGGCAATACAAGATTTTCACAAATTAACTGCTTAAGACTACTATTCAGCAGTTCTAAATACCCATAGTTTAAAGGCCAATGTTTCGGTATAACGAAGTAAGTTTGCTCTGACACAAATGCTAATTAGTTTCTTGCAACTACCAGACTTAATAAAGAGTTTTTAAGCAACACTATTTAGCTGAATGGAGAAATGAAATAATATCCAACAAATGCCATTTTGGAGCATAACAAACTTGCTAATTGTAGAACTTGCAATAATTAGTAGAGTTTTAAGTGAGAATGCTTGCCTCAAACAACATTTGCCTCAACCAGCTACGCTCAGAGACAGCTTATGTCCTACATTAAATATTAGCACAGACATTAGAGTCGCAAGTGAGGAGCTCGGGGAAGCACTTCTCAGTCTCTGCACCTTCCCTACAGCTGCTTACTAGCCACCCTTGCTGTGCAACACACGTGGGGAGCAAAGGAACCACCAGCTGCCTCCCCAGCAAAGTTTCCCTCAGGACACAGACAAAATTCCCCATTACTTGACTTAGCTGAGCCTGGGTACTCTGTACCTGCCTTCCTGACCTGCTGGACCTCCAGTACTGGCCCACGTGCCTGCTTGCAGCAAGCTAATAGTATTTGAGAGTCTTAATTTAAAATATTTTGGCAGTTAGAATGCACATAGCTAGATAAAGTATGTTTCCTTAAGGCCCCATTGATATGAAGAGTCTTCTTTCCACAGGTATCCTAGGGCAGGCAAGTGCAAGCAGCTGAAAACATCTGTACTGTTAAAACAATCATAATGAAAAAAACATTAACAACAATAATTACATCTGGTTTTTAGATCTTTCCAGACAAGAGAAGTTAAGTCTTGCGTGACAAGTGGTACCAATAGTGAATGGGAAGGAATTCCAAACTGCACGTTGGAGTGAAACACAGCAGCACTGCTATGAAACTCAGGGTTGGGAATTTTTACACAGTCGATAATATCCAGCATGAGCTTGAGAGTAACTTAATTTTCATGCAATCAATGAAATAAATAGGAAAATGGTTGGTATGTGTGTGTATGTATGAACTACAGTGTGAATGAGTCAACTCAATTCAGTAAAAGGAAAGAAGTAGCTGACCAAAACCTGGGAAATACATCAGTGGGTAACCAAAAAAGATACCAGCAATCACATTTTTTTTTTCTCACATTTAAAACATTTGATTACAAAATGTGGAGACAAATGCCAGTCTTAGAAGTACAACTTGAAACTGGGAGACTACCTGTTACTGAAATAAGCTGCTCATCCCACATCATCTTGACACTTTCAAATAAGTCTAAATTTAATTAGCTTTCACTTCACCACATTCCTCTCAATCTTGTTACAAGCCAAAACAGACTAGCTGTGGAGACAATTTCCTTTCTCAAATAATGATTTTATGACCATATTATGCACAATGTTCATCACTGAGGAATAAATTCCATTTTCCTTAACACCTAAGACACACGGGAAAAAAATGTTGTGAGTCTGTTGAGTAGTTAGTAACAAAGCACTCAGCCATATGAAAATATCATTTTGTTTATGGGAAATTTAAGAGTTTTGCCAGTTTTCTATTCTGAAAAGAACACAACTGTAAGTTGAATGTTTCTACAGATTAAGAAGTTATTTTTTCCAGTCAGTAATTCTGCTTCTAGGACAACCTAGTTGTAGATAAATTTAGAAGATTGATTATGATAAAATAAAAATAATTGATTATTTTGTATGATTAAAAACCACTGCAATGGAAAGCTAGTTCAGAATAGAAACTTGAAAAATACACCTTTTTCACTTTTTCAAAACAAATTTTTCTTGAAATTTGCACAATTCCGAGAGATGTTTTGATGTAAAAACATCAAATTGTCTTTCATTCTCCTCTGAAAAAAATTCATGCATCTCTAGATCTATGGGAAGAATATGATATCCTGTAAGATGTTACCAGGAAAACATGCAGCTTTCTGTGTTAAGGTACATAAAGACAATAGTCTAATCTGCTGAACAGAATCACTATGTCTTAACCATATAATTTTTTTAGTATATATATATACACACATACATAGGAATATACATATATATACCACACACAAACATATATACTCCTATTCCTCCTGGTCCACGGTAGCAGCTGAGCTCCTCAAGCACCCTACCTAGTTAAAATCTTCCTTCCTGAAAGTCATGTTTGGGGTTTTTTTCCCCTTATAGAGCGATTTCCTGTGGTGGCTTTATGAATGTATCTCTTTTCTTGAACACTGATGGATTAGCCTAATTTGTAATTCTTTTTGCTTACATTACTATGCAGATAATATTTGTTCCTTTCACTAGGTTGTTACAGAATAAATAATTTTGATGTTTGTGCCCCATTTTTGTAAGTGCTTAATGCTGTGCAATGGTTGTGGATTATCTGCAGTTTTCAGGTAAGAAGCAAAAATTACTCCAGAATTACGCCTCTGTGAAGGTCAGAGACGCACAGCTACACATGGAAGCTGAGGCACTAGGTTCCCAGTTCCCAGGTCCATCCGTGCCTTCTCCTACAGGACAAAATCGTTTTAGCACAGATTTTCCCCAAAATATGGAGAACACTTTTGGTGCCATGAAGGGAAATATATGATAATCACAGGCTATTTCAGCAGCAAGGAGGAAATGCTGGTATAGACCTGAGAGAATAGTCACTGATCAGTCTAGATAAACTATGTTATCTATTAGTATGCATATTTTTTAAGCTTTCTACAAAGTATTGTTTCAAAATAGTATTTTCCTCCTCCTTCATTACCACCTGTTTTCCTTTCTAGTCTGTTCCCTCTTAGTCATTACTGATGCTTCCTTAACTTCAATGACACTTTCTTCCTGCCTTTGTTTTTTTATTGCTCAGATTAATTTTGCTTCAGTTCTTAATTTCCATCTTTTCCTTTGCATCATTTCCCAAATTGTCACTTCTTACTTAATTATTGAAAAGTTATTTTATTTACCCAAGGAAAAAAGAGAGAATTTGAAGTTTTCACTAACAATTATCTGTCATGATGGAGGGCAAAATCCACACAGAGACTTGCAGCTAAATACATTAAGGGTTTTAGGCAGCAGCAATGTGACTTGGATGTATTTGTCTGTATTAGTAATTAATTCAGCACAATAGAAGGAGACCAGTAGATCAAAGGAGCTGGTGCTGAGGTCCTTATATTTAAAGGTATGTGATTGATATATTTTACCATGGACTAGATTTAGTTTGATGTCTTGGACCAAATGCTATTACCCTGTATGTGGTCTGAGGCTCTTCAAAGGGCTAATTAGATCAGATCCTTTTGTCCCCACTGCAAGTTGTAGTACATTTGATACAGACTGTAAGCAGAGCTTCCAATTTACTTTGCTTAAAAAGAAATCTAATTCATGCACACCAAGAATGCTTTGCAAAGCAAACCAATGTATGGTAATTGGGATTCACTGCAAACCCATACTACTTCTCCCAGTCATATCACAGCGCAGCCTCCTAGGCTCTGAACAGCAAACTCCACCACCACCTTGCCCTGGAGTTGCCCATTCCTAACTCAGTTTTTAGTCTTAAAATTTTTATTTGTGTATGTCCCCAGAAGAACCTGAAGTCTTCTGGAGACTAAAAACGTTCAAGGACTGTTGTCATGGTTTAGACCCAGCCGGCAACAAAGAACCACGAGGCCGCTTACTCACTCCCCTCAGCACTGGGATGAGGAGAAAATGTAATGAAACCTGGTGGGTCGAGGCAGGAAGAGGGAGGGTTCACTCACCAGTTATGGTCACAGGCAAAACCAGACTCAACTGGGGGAAAAAATATTAATCGGTCATCAATCAAAATAAAGCAGGATAAGGCGATACAAAAAGCCAGATCTTAAAAACAAACACTCTTCCCCCCAAATCTCCACCTCCTTCCCAGGCTCGAGTCCCCTCACTCCTGATGTCTCCCCACTCAGCGGTGCAGGGGGACGGGGAATGGGGGATGCAGTCAGTTCACCAGAGATTGTCTCTGCCACTCCTTCCTCCTCAGGTGCAGAGGGCTCCTCACGTGCTTCCCCTGCTCCAGTGTGGGGGTCCCTCCCATGGCAGACAGTCCCTCACAAACTCTTGCGATGTGAGTCCTTCCCATGCAGTGCAGTCCCTCAGGAAAGCACTGACCAAACACGGGCTGCCCACAGTCACGGCCTTCTTCAGGAGCAGGCACCTCCCCTGGCGTGGGGTCCTCCACTGGGTGCAGGTCCATCTTTGCTCCACCATGGACCTTCATGGGCTGCAGGTCCACCTCTGCCTTGCCGTGGTCCTTCACAGGCTGCCCCACCGCGATCCTCCGTGGGCTGCAGGGGCACCGCCTGCCCTCTCCCCACCAGCTGCAGGGGAATCTCCGCTCCGGCTGCCTTGCCCCTCCTTCCTCACTGACTCCCAGTATCTGCATAGGTGTTTCAGGTCCCTCTCTTTCCTCCCTTGCAGGTCTCAACAACCGCTCCTTTGTCCCCTCCTTAAATACATTATCACAGAGGCGCATCCGTTGTCTCTGAATGGCGTGGCCTCAGCCTGAGGCAGGGCAGACTTGGAGCTGGGGGAGCTTTGAGCAGCTTCTGACAGGAGCCAGAAGCAGTCCCTGTAGCCCCTTCCCATGCTACCAGGCCCCACCACACAGACCTAACACAACTGAATAAATCTTTCATCATGCCAGCTCATGGACTAAGTGCTGCAACAAGGTACCCAGTCCTTTGGCAGCTCCGTCAGGCACTAGGCTAAGGACTTGTTCACTGCTTCTGTGTGGGCAAATATTTAAATCCACCATTCTGATCATGTAATGACATGGTTCCAACAGGTGTGGCCAGTGTTTTATCTCAGAACATTCTCTGGGTGCAGCAGGTTGCAGTGCCATGGCCAGAGCAGGGAATCAGCAGAATTGAACTCATGCTGCCAACATTTTGGACAGCAAATCTAATCGCAGTGATATTAGGGGAGCACCAGCACATCTCTTTACTTTTTATTTTAAAAGAAAATCTTTAGTCAATTTCTTTTTGTCTTCCCTCCAGTTTCTAAAAAGAAAAAAATATTATATCTACTTTGCTAACAAAACCTGAAGCCTGGACAGATAGATGCACATCCTTCAAATCCTAAGCAGGGTGCTTAACTTCTGGCTGGGTGAAATTTAAAACAGCTGTTGTGATTAGCATTCCTCTCCGTATCAAACTGCCTGTTCAGTGTCGTGACTTTATATAGCTCTCTGCTCTGCAGATTGCCCACTGCCCAGTCTGTGCCGCTTACCTCCCTGGGGGATGGTGACCAGCTCATAAACACTGAAATGTGGATGCTTCATCTAATGTGGGGACAAGATACCACAAGTGAAGTAATGAATTGCTCTGCCTTTTAGTACCCAAAATTCTTTTTTGGTGCAACCGTCAGTGTCTGACTGACAGGTACTTTTTTAATGTAGACTTGCTCTCTACCTGGAATTAGGCTTCCTGTGCAAAGTGTAGGAGATAGATGAGAAAGAGTGGGATCCAGAGAAACCAGCAAGCAGAAGGAGGGATAGCTTCAAGGAAACACGGTGGGATGGCAATACACGTACAACATACACCTTAAAGGCATCTACTTTCAGCACTGGGGAAGTGTCTACTGTCCCCTGAAAAGTAAGCATATTAGCTAGACCTACCTTTTCTCCAAAATTATCAGAACATACTGCTAACTGATGCCCAAATAGCCAGTAATTAGAGCACTTACCATTTAGGTGGATGACCTTTTAAAATATACCCACACTTCTGAGTTGGAGAAAAAATTTTACTCACAGGCACTTTCAGGTCAGAAGTGTGCCCTAACTACTGACTGAATTGTTATTTTGGGATGAAGTGAGTGACTTTCTCCTCTTGAAACTTTGCCAATTTGGATAGTTTATTAAATAGCTAGTGGAGGAGGAACTTAAACCTGACCCCCTTTCTTCACAGAAGAGTGGACTAACACTGGTCTGCGGAGTCAATTGCTTGCTTTTTGGCTGAATAAATATTTAAAAGCAAACGGAACAGTTCCAAGAGGGGAAAATTAAAAAGTTGTCTTGCCAAATAACAAGCACTTTCTAGTTAATGGGAACCTCCTGGGAGGCAGACAGTCTCGAATTTAATAGATCTATGAAGTGGGATTGTCTGTCTCGCAAGAGAGAATTTCATTTACTGTGGGGTTTGTCTTTTTTTGTCTTTTTTTGTCTTTTTTTTTTTTCCATGCATGTGATGTCTGCTCTGGCATACTCTCAGAAAATGTATTGCTGCTCTCTGCAGGGTGAGACTGCTGACTCTTGCGAGCGAGTTTGCGGTCTGAGAACCTTGGCAGGGTCAGGGCTTGAGGGGCCTGGCACGTGAGTACCATGAACTTGGACATGTTGGGCTGCAAGAGAGAGCTGGAAAACATTAGCGGTGTCTGAGGGCTGGAAAGCGTTAGTGGTGCCTGAATGCTCAACTTAGCGTTGCCCAAACTGGCAACTAAATCCCTTGACAGACTTTATCTTTATATTTCATTTTAGGGAGTTAAAGAGCAACAGTTAGGAGCCTTTAGAAATACTGACAGGTACTAATAATGGAAACCTTCAGCGAATTTAATGTTTTGTAGAAAGTGCTTAGTATCCACTTTGGGAAACTGAAGATCTCTCTCCTTGCACGTAATAGATATAGTGCAGTGAGTGATAATATAGCTTTCCCACACTACTTCACCACTTTGTCTCCATTTGTTGTTAGGAGGTATTCTATTCTGTGGCAAAGGCATAAAATAAATTAATGTCCAAGGGAGTAGAAGAATGTGTTAGTTCAGGGAATTATCCTTTGGATTAAAGTAAATATCTATCACTTTCCCATAGATACTCATTTTTGATAGACTATTTACTCAAAAAGATCTTTACTTTACCAGTCCTTTGTGGCTCTTCCTATTTAAGATTTTTAAGTCTTCATGGCAGAGACTTTTATCATGTTTGCTCCTGTATCCTTGAAAGCAACTATGTACTAACATGATACTCAATCTAATCTAGCATTTACATCTTATTTTACAAAACAAAGTCTTACATAAGTTTCTGTAGCACTAAAAAAGCTTTGCTGAAGTCCTTAAAAATCTTATTTACTCCAGTTGAATTAGGCATACATACTTCCTAATGCTCCTTGAGCCGTTATCAAATTGTAGATATGATTTCAGAGAAAGCCCTACTGTTTGTGGTAAGTCTTCTCTCATATGGATAATGGAAGAGAACAAACCTTTGAAATTTATTACTCCCTGTTAGACTGAAATCTTTCTGAAGCAGGAGTAAGTTCACAAGACCACTAGAATTTCCCAGGTAATTCTTGTGCCAACAGCTGTAAATCTTTGGTGGTAGGCAGGTGGTAGGCTGCCTTTCCCTAGTAACATTTTATGACAACCTCCAACCCAAAGAAAAGTATTTTCATGCAAACATTTTATCTAAATTGTAACAAGTTGGAAAAATATTGTTTTTCTAATTATAATATGTAGTTTCATAGTTGCATGTATAATTCCTTTTGTATTAGTAGTCTGCAATTCTTTGATAGACCAGTTTTGACTTGGATTCTTCCTAGACTTACAGTTCAGTGATTAGAATATATCTGTTCCACCGTATCTTAATCTTGCAAATTATTCTTGGGTTTATGTATCTTTCTGAGTTCCAGAAAGGCTACTTTTTCTTTCTGAAGCCTCAGTATACCAGAATGGTCATTGTTTTCTGTCAGAGTCAAAGCCTAAGCTAACGATTGCCTGCATATTAATACGTCCGGTGAAAACCAACTTCAAGTATTTGCATTTTGAAATCCCTGAGTTTTCTTCAAAGGCACTGAGTGAAGCTAGAGATGTGCCTCTGACTGTGAAGTATTTAACTAGTTAAAAAGACTTTCTAATCTTCGATGCAGAGCAACCTAAAATTTTAGGTTTAAGTACAGATATGGCAATATATTTTAATTTCTGTATTATTTCTCTTTTGTTGTCACTAATAATCTGCATCTTTGCCTCTCATCATCTTCTGTATTTTTCCATCTTCTTTGGCAGTATTTTATCACTCAAGGTCACATCCTACTTGTAATACTATAATCGATCCAAATTTGTGAGCCTGGAGAGGTTCAAAATGTACTGATGAGTGGCTTTCCTCTCACCTAACTTTAGGCACCAAAAGCTAAGCTAACTTTCAAGGCTTTCTCTGTAGTTAGGAGAAAGACAGACATCTGCAGAGGGCAATTCATTATGCTTTCTGGATCTCTCTCTTAGAGTCCCTCCCTCTATATAGGCAAAAGTCTGTATAGGACTATAAAGGAGCTTCAGTGAGTACTGTGGAGAAAATGTCTAACTTTTTTTTTTTTTTTAACTACAGTATTATTTAAGACTATAAATTATATTTATATAAGTTTTTCAGTTTCCAATATAATTACCTGTTGTTGACCTGGACTATGTGTAGAGAGCAGCAAAGGAGCCAGATGAACTTGCTGTGCCATCCCTGCAGTTAGAAAAGTGGAGTATGGAACAGAGATGTTTGAGCTGGCAGCACAGAAGCAATTGTGGGACTAGGAACAGCACAACTGTGTTCATGCAACACTGCGCTCTGAGTTAAGAAACACTGCTGAAACCAGCTTAAGTCACTGGCACAATACCTGAATTTATATGAAATTTGTTTATAGCAAATAGACCAGTAGAACAGTCTAGATATTTAACAAGTTTCTTCCAGTTCACCACTCTATTCCAGTTCCTTCCTTGGTTTTGAACAAATCATCACAAAAATTCAGCAAGCTTAGAGACATCCTGTACAAGCTATTTTCTGTTGCAGAATAGATGTTCTCCTGAGGAGCAGTGCAACCATTTGCAGTCCTGCCATTTCTATATGTATGCATATTTATATTAAGGAATATGCCAATCAGGGAAACAGAGAGAACATCCTGATACTCAGCTCTGGAGTAGTAGTAGTAATGCAACTTAATTTAATTACAGAAAAGTCCTTTCATTAATTTCTGTGAATGAATACAAGCTGAATGCTAATAGACGAGCGCATACCATTAATTACTGCTAAAACGAAAGGATACACAACTTAAATTTGGCAATAAATGCAGTATTCCAAAGAATATTTTCTGAAGCTGTTCATGACATACCAATACTTCTTTTTAGAAATTTTTATCCTATGGAGGATAAAACTGCAATCTTCTCTGAAAGCCTGAAAAGCAAGTCTGACTTTCTCTAAAGTTATCATCATTTTGCTGGCTGAATGGGTGTCATTTAAATTAGACCCTGTAATATTAGTGCCACATACATGTTTTGTAAGAGGAAGTATTTTGATTGGGTAGAATCAAAATTATATATGCCAAAGTAAATGTCTTTTACATTGGGATGGAGATTGCTCCCCATTTTGGTTTACTACTCTTTTTCACAAGGATTGCTCTATGTTGTTTCACCTAACAGGTGCTTCTAGTTTGGGAAATTCTATGTGTAAGGAAATCCTAAACCAATGAAATGTAGACCTCGACTAATTTTATCACTGTTACTATCAGCAGAGATGAGTTGGGAGTTGATCTACTGAGAGGCAATCGTGAGTGCCCCTTCCTGTGAACTGTCAGGAGAGCATGAACATTTGAACTTTTCTACTTCCCTAACTTGCCTTTGTTCCAGGAGAAGAGCATGGAGAGAGCAAGTTTGAGATCCTGCTCTGTCTTATTGAAGTAGAAAGTTGACTTCAATTCTTTCATATATACACAAGTGCCTTACTGGACTTTTGGGTTAAATGTAACAAGAAACACAAAAAATTGGTATAAAATTGGTTTATAAATTTTCCTTAAAAAAATTTGGTTTATAACTGCAATATCTTTGCATTCACTTTACTGTTACAAATTCACTGCTTAATTTCCCTACTGCTTATGGGCACATGAAAGGGCTGGTGATACCTAATCTCATTATTTTATGATATGTGTTGTGAATTTTTTCTCTTAATGCTCCAACTTAGAAAATTAGAGCATTGCATGAAAATTTTAAATACCATTAGACAGAAAAAAAGAGAATGCTAGGATCATACACAGTACACTTTCTATGCAAAATCCTTTCTGGTTTCTAAGCCTACTAAATATTTGCTCTGTTAGCAAACAGATAGTATTTAAAGTATTTGGGCTAGACTAGATGTTTTAGCCTGAAACAAACGACAAGCAAGTTAGACAAGCCTATACTAACTTGAGCAATTGAACTGCTTTCAACTGATGGGGTGATGAGAGTAGGTGGAAGTTAATCAGGTTAATGGTATCTGTAACCAGAGGATAATGTAGGATCATGTGTTTCCAAATCCTAGGTTTCTAGATATGATCATAAACAATATCTTCAAAATACATCTCATAACAAAACAAAACAACACAAAATAAACCAAAGGAAAGTGTCTTTTAAAAATGTCCACATATCTTTCTTTTTTAATTACATAGTTTTTGAGCCCATCTCATAGTCTTATATGGATTCAGTTATAATTTTTGAGCTCTTCTGACAGTTCTACAAAACAATCTGTACCACTGGGGCAGTTAAGATGGTGCCTGGAGAGGAACAATGATTTTGAGTGAATCCACTGAAGTCAGATAAATTTGTCCTTCAGAAATGGGTCAGGAGACTTCTACTTTACAAATACTCTATATAATTTGACAAATCTCCAAGTAATTTTTTTCTCATCCCTTTTGAGAGCTATGAAGTTGTACAGAAATAAAGGCATCGTTTTTTGGCTTATACAAGTTTTATTTCTTTGATAAAAAACCAAGGCCAACAGGAATAAATCCACTCCATTTCTACACAGAATAGTTTTCACGGGCGAGCTGTTAAGAAACTGTCTTTTTGAGGTATAACTTGAACTATCTTAACCTTGGTGAATCTTAATCTCAATTTACCTCCCATACTTTGATGATCATTTACTTAGGCGGGTGGTACTACAGACATTATGTGACTACTCACCAGTAGGAATATAAAACAGGGTGAGTAATCAGATGGAAACCTCTGATGCTATAATTATAATCTTTTCTAAAGTAGTACTCCCCTTGACTGCTCATCTTGTTTCATACCTAAAGTTAAGTCTTACACTTGAATCTTTAGTTAGTCTGTGTGTCTTTCTGTTATGGGCTAGGGAGCGGGGAGATGGTGATGCTGACTCATTGTGATTTGGTGCCATGAGCTGCAGCTTTCCCAGAGCAGCTGCTTTTTCTGACAAACATAATGCTCTACACTAGGCCTTTGATTTTCTGCATATTTTACTTGCTTGTTAGGTCTTGCTCTTTGTATATTACTGCTTCATTTGTTGTACTTATTCTACTGTATATTTCCAGATGGTCAGGTATTTTCATCTGTGCTTTCTATTTTGCTTTTGCAGGAGTTGCTGAAAGTTTTGATAAGCATGAGTGGATGCAGGTTTATATTACAATTTGAGGAAATCATGGCAGAAAGGGGTCTGAATCACTGGGTGCTCAACTGTAACAAAAATAGTGGGGCCACGGGCAGAATACTAGAGATACACACTTTTCTACTACACTTTTGAGATCTAAATCAGTATTATGAAGAGCTAAAGGTCTGCACATGAGCACATGCCACTTACTGGGAATTGTTCCTCTGACTATCGCTTTCACTTGGAAAATAGTCAAGTCCTTGGCAGTGTACTGCCAACATTCATTCTGAGCCCTCCATATGGACAGAGAAGGTATTGTTTAATATCATGTGCATCTGATGATTTCCCACTTTCACAGGAGAGGTTCTTGTTTAGTTTTGCCTAAGAAAAAAAGGTAGTAGTATTTCTGTCACTTACGCTTCATGTTTACTAAGTAATTTCTTTTATCGTTAATCACAACAGATTGTATCTGAGTTTCAGTTTTATGTGATTTTACTGTTTTAGGAACTTGTCCCCTCATAAGCATCTGTATATTCTTAATTTATTATCCATACTGTGCTCTAACAGATTAAATATATTATCTACTTGATATTTTTAGAAATTAATGACATTTTCATATTTTTCCTGCTAATAATACTCACAAGCAATAATCATTTCCATTTTGAATTTTATTCCCATACTACTTTCTAGACCATGGTATTCTAATGTCTTATAAAATCAGTAATTTCAAGGCAATATGAAACACATGAGTTTGTTTCTTTCCAATATTTTCAGGAAAAGTTTTGGTTTATTGTATTTTATCCAGATTATTGATTTTTAGGTCACAGTGATTTTTTAATGCTTCTTGTTACAGTCTCATTAAAATAGGTTCTGGTTCACAGGCTCTTTTTTTTTTTTTTTTGTCTTTTGGTAAATGGATTTTGAAAATAGAAAACCTCAATTCATTTAATGTGATACCTAACTACTTCGTAGCCCAACAGTGTATCCTCTACCTAATTCAAGGATCACCGTACTCTTGTTCTATTATATCTATTGAAAGATCATCAACTGAGTATGCCATTAAATATAGATTTTTAGATAGATTTCACCCTTTTACTTCTGGTACAAGACTGAGAAAATCCTTGAAGAATTTTGAGCATTGTGTTACCATTCTTTTGTGAGCCAATTCTTATAAGATGCCATTAGATGACATTCAGAGGACAAATGCTGGAGACCAGACTTCAGAGTAACAGAGAATATCCAGTTTCAATACGCATTTTGAAAGATTCTATCTTCTTGAATGCTAGCTGTGGTTTGCACTTAAAACAATTTTGCTCTGGATGTTGGCAAATAGTAGCAAAGGAAGCTTATTTTGCTTCATACTCTCACTGTTCTTTCAGTTTAGTAGTCTTTCATTTAGAGAGCCTTGCAAACACATAGAATAAGCGCCAAGACTCTAGGAAACACCGTCACATCATTCCCATTGCTCTGTGTGGCCCAATTACTTTGTGGAAGGTCAGAACATCATGGATGGGTTGGAGCGTCCAGAGAAAGAAACAATCCTTGATGTCCTGAAGATTTGATACTCCCTGCTGCTTTGGAGCTGGTGATGCTGGGTCATAGCAGCCAGCACAGCTCCCTCAGGTGCTTCTCTGCAAACACCCATCAGCTGGGGAGCTGCCATGAGGAACTCACCACAGAGAGGAAGGGAGAAGTTTTAAGCTCACAGTCCTTCACTAGCACCATGCCAGGCTCACAAAATAGTCTTGGAAGGTCTGCAATAATAGCTCTGGTTCTTCACAGGGACCGCAGAATCAACTCTGGTGCTTATGCCTGTTTTCAAAGGGAGCGAAAGGGCCCCTGGACACCTGTCCTCCAAGAAATCCTGGTCATCTACTGTTCACACCTGTTGAATAAAATTGCTTTTGAACTATTTTCTAGTTAAGGAAATGGATTTTTCCCCCCAAAACAGAAACTCCATCCCCAAGTTCCTAGCCAAAATATTCCACAATTGGCATTTGTCGTCTTTGTTATATACTGTTTAAGGGGACTTAACTCTTGCATGCAATGTCATTTGATTTCTGTGTATTACACCTATAGTATAGTTATCAGTCCATTCTCCAAAACTTGCCAAGTCTTTGTGAAAGTCATACATTTCAGTCCTTATAAACAAAGATTGTTTTTATGACTGTGTCAAGATATGTTCATTGGATAAAAAAATGTAGTTTTTCTTCATACACATGCGTAGTAAGTGCTACATGAAACTGAGTTATGCTGAATACACATATATTTACTTTAAATAACATGAAACTTTTCATGCATATAATTAGATCTTTAATGCTAATTTTAGAAAACTGGATATGGTCAGCATAATTATTTTTTATCAGCACTTTTAATTTATTCTTTGATACTTTGATACTTACTATCTCTTTATAGCAATAATCACATTTATTTATTTAGGAAAGTAATTAAACTCAGTTCAGCATATATTTTTGGAGGTAGTATAAAAGGCTCTTGCTGTGATACAAAACATAAGATGTCTGTTTTCTGGGTGAAATTATTACACTAATGATTAAGAATCAATTACTCAACTCTAACTTTAGAACTTATTTATACAAATAGAGTCATTAAAAAACCCCAGTTTCTTACAGAGTTCCTTTTGAACGGAGGCAGTTTATGCTGCTATTCACACAGGTTGTTTTCCAAAGCATTTAAACTCCACTAACTGATATAGAAGAAAAGCGAATACAACTTCAATGACTAAAAGAATAGAAATTTTCTTACTCTTTGTCTGTCCTGAAGAGATTTTGTGGGAGACTTTTGCTTGGCTTTTTTTTTTTCAATGAACAGAATTTGTAGTGAATAAAGACGAGTTTAAGATGTGACTTTTCACTTTTCCCATCTCTGTAGTTTAACCTGGACCCCTAAAATTTTACTGTAGTTGAATGATTATGTACGTATCTGCTTTGGCAATTTCTCATCGAGGTAGCATTTCCCTGTGAATCCAGCCCGATGAAGGTTTGGTATGGCTTTTCTGCTTTTTAAGAAGCTTGAGAGAAACTTGCTTAGTGAATGACAACTTTATGTCCAAGCAGATTTGTATCTTTATGATTAAAGATGTTTATCAGTAAGAAATTACAGTGGACTTACCATTCCAAGTGGGTGATTTAATGATCTTTCAATGTTGTGCTAAGATCTAGGGATAAAAAGATTTTTTTAATGACTTGAAATAACAGCAGCATGTAACAGAGCGAGAATATTCATCCAGAGAAAGATCTTAAAGAAAACAATTAAAGACAGAAAAAAAATCAGTTTTATACTTAGCAAAGAGAGAGAAGGAATAAGAAATATTGAAGATTACAACAGCCACTGCAGATAAATTATTGAAAAAAAAATGACTGAATGACCAAAATAATTTCTAAATGTGTTTCCAGTTAGAGAAATAGAAATTACCTTTACAATCAGTAAGAAAGAAAGTAGATCTACAAAAAATTAATGTTTGCATGAATTCTAAGAGAGAAATTATTTACGAAGAGGTAGGTGCCATATACCTGGTTTATACAGCCTGGTTTCTGAAGTATACTAGCGCAAATGTCCCCCATATTCCAGCCAAAATCTCCTTCTGAGGGTAGTCGCATACTAAGTACTTGAAAAGACTGAGCTGGACTTTGCTTAAAAAAAAAAAAAAAAGAGAAAATCAATGTGACTGAAAGCAAAAGTGGTCTTGCCCATGTCCATGTCATTTATGGCTGATTCACCCAGGCTACCTCATTCTAAGAGGGAAATTCACTTTCCCTTTGCCCTTCCCACTTCTGAGAAGGGGTTCATAACCTACAGGATAGTCTCATTTGTTCACTGAAGGTATGTATAAGATGACACATTTCAAATATTAAACAGTGAATGGGTACTAGTTACCTCACTGTGTATACATTACTTGTTTCTCTTTTTCAATGGGAAAAATTCAATCTGTTTTATGTTAAAAGTAAGTTGTTCTTCTTTAGGAAAAAAATGAAGTGGGCACTGTCAGAGGATAGGACCAGATATAATCTCCAGTTAGATGCCCGTCTTTCATGTCTGTAGATATGAACCAATGCCAGCTTAAAGTGAAGGCTATTCACTATGTATGTACACAGTTTGATGAGCTAAAAATTCCACACCAAACTTCTGCAAGGATCTGCAGTATGTAAAGCCTAGTCATGGGGCTAGAAAGACCTTCCAAATTCAGGGATCCCATCACAGAACTCAACATATTTCTCTGTTCCAGAAAATCTAATAAATCTTGCATATGCAAGTATATTTAAAGAAATCGTACATAATAAATCCAAAATTAATTTGGTAAACTTTTGAAAGTAGTCAAAGGCATCACTTTCTCTATTAAGGGAACTAACCAGATTTTCAGATCCTATGCTAAACTGTTGCTGAAGTATTACATTACATAAAAAATTATAATTTTTGTTTCTTTGTTTAATTTTGATTACATTAACAATGAGTGGAACTTGAATTGCACAGATAAGTAAGAGGAAGAGACAGTCCTCTAAAGAATCTGCGGGATCTGTTAGAATCTATCTATGCTTCAATTCAGGGATCATCATTGTCAGACACGAGGTAGCTGATATCGAGAGTTGTAAGTCTTGTGTCCCTGTCACGAGCACTAGGAAAACGTTAGACTGTCTGAAGAAAGGGGCATGGGAGGAAAATCTCCATGTTTGACCCCATGAGATTTTATCCTTTAGCCTCTTGCAACAGTATCTAACTCTGTAAGACTGAAGCTGGCCAAACACATTAATGAATAATAAAAATAGTCTCCACTAGTTCTATTTAAAGCCAAATATAACAGGTGCAAAGTTGTTTCTTTTTAATCCTAAATGAGCAGCCAAATTAGCTCGAGGCAGGAGCTGTGTTTGGGTATCGAATTAGGCAAAATAGTAATTTCTAAGTCTTGACTTCTCAACAAAGACATAAATTTTTTCATCCCAATTTGAGTCTTGCTGATGTTCTTACTAACAGGGAACAATCTGTTTAATGTCTTTTCTGCAGTTATGACATTTTCAATCTTCCTTTTTCGGTACCTTTTTTTAATGGTCATAGCATTAAAAGCTAAGAAGAGGAAATACCGCATCATCAAGTCTGACCCACCTTCTTTTATTGTTTGATATTCAGCTTCATTATCTCTTACCTTTAAAGGGTTAATGCTAGAGCCTGTAACTGATCACTTCTGCTTTCAGCTTGGGAAATCTGAGGCGCTGTTACTGCATTCAGTTTTGTTCTGTTTTGCTGCCCTTAGTTGTCACTAGGTAAAGCTTTGCCCATTCCCAAGAAACGAAGTGCCTCCTGTGAATAGTTCCCTTATACAAGCTCCCTTTGTCTGAGGTCTTCTCACTCAGCCACATCAGCAGTATAATAAAAATGTCAGTTTAATTTTTAGTAGGAAATGCATGACTTTTTTAACAAGAGAAGAGCGCTCAGTGTTGAAGCAGTCATGACAGAAAAACTCTTTTCATGACCACTGGAATTAGTGGACAGGGACAGTGAGGGAGAGAGCAGAGAGTGGGAAACTGGCTCTCTTCCAAAACCAGGAGAACCTACTGTTAAGGACATAATTGAATAATTTGGCTTTAGTGTGAAGAATTAACACAGCATAACCTTTTTAAATGAATAAAACCTAATTGTATAGTAATCTAATGTGAAAAATATATAAATAAATGTTAGAAGTAGTAATGGACGAATTTACAAATATTTTAAACTGAGAAAACAAACGATGGAACAACTGCCGTCTGGGTTTAAAGCTACAAACACATGCACACAAGGCCAATTATCTACAATGAAGTAGCATTACAGAAAGGAAATGAGAAAACTTTTAAAAAATTATCATCTTGTCAGCACACTGACTTCACTGCTTGCTTAATAGAAAAGGGTGTTATCAGTTTTATTTCCTTTGAGGATAGGGAAGAAGCTATTATAGTGCAGAATCCCCTGTGCCTATGAGAAAAGAGCTGAAAATAGATTGAAAAATGTGTGGGAAAAGCAGGCATAATCAAAACTAGTTACTCTACAAAAACATTTATCTTTTTTTGTGTCCCAGCTAATGATAGATTTTACACATTTTTCTGTTTACCTAAGGAAGCTGCTAATAGTATTTTATGTAAGCACAGAAAGGAGAGAAACTGAGAGAAACTCAAATTCAATAATTGGTACATAAAGCGTGTTTGAGCAAAGATATTCAAACCCAATAGAAAGCGGCATTCCTATAAATACTAGCAGTGTCTAATTAACAGAGAATCATAGCTGAATCTCTGACATACCCCGAAGGTTAAATATTGGGTTTTGTGCCTAGAAACAGCCGTGGGAGGCAAAAAATAAAAGCTATTCATCACCGAGGCACAGCGAAACTTGTCAATAACAACCTTGCAAAGGCCACAACTTTCGTCATCTTTATAACCAATGGCTGCGTGACATAGAATGATTAATGTAAAGTATGTCTCCTGGGAACTGAGGTTTGTAGTTAGGGTAGGTAGAAGTGACTATCAAGTGACTGGCAATGTTTGTCTCATTCTGAGACAAGATTTTTCCCTTTTCACGAGTGGGCCTGGCATAGCTGTGTGCTCCTGAATATTGAAAGCCTGTGTGATGCCCAGACCAGAGAAAGACAAGATCAAAACACATTTCAAGTTGTGGACAGCACCAAAATGGGAATCTGAGTCTATGTCACCAGGGAAATTTGCTTTTAACAGCAAGAATAAGACTGGAGTGTTGAAGACACATTTAGCAGAGAATGATAAGGGGAAGGATTTGGGACATAACAGAAAGGCACACATACTAACAATGCCAAACTCATCATTCCCAATAAGCCTTCTCACTTCTTATTCCTCCATGGCTTTCTACATGAGGAAGTCAAACGGAACAGCTGGCTTTGTCTTGATTTTTGTGTTATTGCCTTGGCTGCTTTCTCCTCTTGGATTATAATGCATTTTCACTGCAAAGTTCATGATACCACAGGAAACGTAGCACAGAAGAATGTATGACACGGACAAGTGATTGAAGAGCTGTTGGCAATGAAGAAGGAACAAGTCAAACTAGCACTGGGAAGAGAATAAGCAGTGAAAATGATCCGCACAGCTGGTATCTGTCTTATCTACTGCTACCGAATAAATATCTTGTTTTGATTTGAAGTGGCCAGGAAACCAACACAATCCTTCAGAGAAGCCCTGCTTTGGTTGCTCTTTTCCAAAGAACAAAGACAAACTATGAAAATACTACAAATTATTTCCACTTCTTAGCTTTTATTATTGCTTTTCAAGTGCTTATAGTATCTTGTATTTGTTTTTCAAGTTAACACATAGTGGCTTTTTGCTTTAGCCTGTTGTAGTAGTATTACAGCACTCTTCCCTTGCTACCAAGTACAATGTAAGCTGAATATGGCATCTTTGACCTAAATTACAATTGCTCTGATTTTCTGAACAGATGGAAACACAGTTGTATATCATCTTTTTGTGAAGAGAAGCTCTTCAAATAAACCAATATAATTACGAAGTTAATCTAGCAAATATAAAAAGAGCAGATAAACTGTTTTCTTTAACAAAATGCCATCCTCTCCAAAATGCCCTGAATGCTTCCTTTTCCACACTTCATAGAAATAATCCAAAATTCACTGGAAATGGAAGCAATCGCAAAATGTTATAAGATATATTCCCATTAATAAATATCTCTGAACTATATTACCAAACTTTTGGTTATTAACATACATTTTTATCTTTATAAATGATAGTCCTGCTTGATTATAGCATAAAGATCAACAAAAGCTAACACAAAAAATGGCATCTTTATTACTCATTTTTCAGCGTCTGCTCTAACGGAATGTTGCCAAAGGTCCTGCTTTGCTGCTGGAGAGACAGGGAGCAAATGGTGTAGCTCCCATGGATTTCAATGGTGTAAGGTTTCATTTTTAGAAGAACCCAGATTGCATGTCAGATACATGACATAGGAGAGGATATGTACTCTTCAAAACCTGCAAAGCCTGTTGTCTGAGATTGAGCGTAAAAAGCCTACCACTTCCCAACAATTTTTTCTCCTTCTAAGGTTTGTAAGATTAATTTTCTGACAGATACATCTGTACTACTTGCCTAATAATAGCAATTGTTTGTGTAATTGGGAGCATAAAAAGAGGTGGGTAAGCCTTTGAGGAAAGCCAGATAAGCATGCAAACGCTGATTGTAATTGGTACATAAATTTAGGTAATCTAGTTGCATATGTATTTCCTGCTTAACGGTGATATTCAGAGGCTCGATACTTGCTCTGCTTCCCAACTTCCCGGGCTTTAAGCAGTGATCCTTCATGCATTTGACTTTACACAGTATTTACAAGGCCCTACACCCAAAATTGACTGTTACAAATGAAACATATTTCATTTTTTCATCATTTCAGTATTTCATCTACCTTTTTCCACAAATACTAATTATAAAAAAGCAGAACAGTGTGGAACAAGAGTTTGTAGATAATTCACACTATTTTCTCTTGTGTTGTTTCAGATTTAGGCTCAAGCTCCACAGATCAAGCTTTGTCTGGGCTGTCTTCTGCATAAAATGGTTTTGAGGATAGACTTCAGTTGACTGCTTATATAGAACAGATTGCTTTTCTTCTTCAAAATTCAAGTTCAAGGTCACTTTGTCCCATAATTTTTGTTCATCCTCAACACAAAGCAAGATTAAGTGGTTAATATACTCTGATTTCAAGTTTTTTAGGATTCTGTGTCACGATTTAAAGCTGGGCTGGCTATTAAACGAACAACAGACGCTCTTTGTTAACTCCCTCCCCAAAATGGGGGGGGAAGAGAAAAGGGAAAGAGACTTACGGGTTGGAAAAGTTAAAACACCTTTAATCTAACTACAATAATCATGTATTATAATAATAGGAAAAAATAATAATGAAATATATGCAGATATACAAATATGTGCAGCCCCCCCACCAATGACAAATACATCACCTGGACGCTGCAGGACACGCCCCAGGGAAGTCCTGGACTGTACTCAGCAGCAGGCAGGAACTGGAGCTCATCAACAACTACTTCTAACTACAACTCATTTTGATTCTAGTGCTAAATTTATTTAGTTCTAACTTTCTGGAGTTCTCTTTTCTCCTTCCATTCCATTTTTCCATTAAATTAATTAATTAATTCTGCTCCATCCTTCTTATCTGTCAGTTCTTCCTCTCTCTGCTTCACATCATGTAGCTTCCATGCTCTTTCATGTTTCTTCTAATCCCCCAGATCGTGGTCATATTGACTACCTACTTCTGTCGTTACCATTTCCAGTTTATCCAGGTCATCAAATTCTGTTAAATCCCAAAATAGAAATGATTGATAGTGAATCCTAGTCCACTCATGACTGATCGCATCCTCACAAGGGTTAATAATGGTAACATGATTTCTGAGGCAGTGACTGAAGGNTCATGTTTCTTCTAATCCCGCAGATCGTGGTCATATTGACTACCTACTTCTGTCGTTACCATTTCCAGTTTATCCAGGTCATCAAATTCTGTTAAATCCCAAAATAGAAATGATTGATAGTGAATCCTAGTCCACTCATGACTGATCGCATCCTCACAAGGGTTAATAATGGTAACATGATTTCTGAGGCAGTGACTGAAGGTCTGGCTCCATTTCTGGGCTGTAGGGGCAAATCACTTTCTGTAGCACTTTAAAGCACGTGAACGAACAGCAATGCTTTGATGAAGCTCAACCGAAAAAAGAGAGGGCTGGCTGTTAGCCAGCAATCTAAAAGTGTGTTCACACCCTTTTCTATTGAAAATTAAGCCCATACACACCATAGGAGATTTGCAGAGCAAATACTAAATTAGGATGCAGTCAAAATGTATGGTGACAGTGCTGATGACCGCGTTTTATTACTGGTTTTTTACAGGTAGCAGCAGTTACAGATTTAGTCCCCAGCGTTGTAACTCTTGACAGTAATTGTCTCATTTAGTTTGTGTGCAGGTTTTAAATTGAGACATTATCGGTTGATGAATAAATGTTCCACTAACATCTCAATTATATCAATTGTCACTGCATGCAATCATGAATATAATGGTATGCACAAATAGTTGCATTGCCATTAAAATGCGTGAAGACTGGATAACTTAGAAAAACAGCAGAATGCCTGTTGTTTTATTTTACTACTTTTCACAGCTAATGTCATTCTAGGAGTTTGCACTCTGCAAGGATTCGCAGGAGTTTGTTGTTTGTAGCATATCGTGGCTCTACCATTCTATATGGTTTCCATTTGATTTGAAAAATACCATCATAATACTTGATTGTGGCATACATTTTAATTTTCTGAGTGAATAACATATATCCATAGCCTCTTGCAGAAAGATAGAATATTTTAATTTTGAGAAAAATGTCGGAGAAAGGAACAAGACACACATGCAGGAATAATAAAACTTTTTATTAATAAACTTAAAATAAAACACAAAATATGTTATAATTAATTGGTTTTGACTGAGTCCTTGCAAGACATTTTTTACAGCAGAAGGTCATAACTCAGGTCCAAAGTTATAGCCCAATTCCCAGCCAAACTAAGAAGCTTGAAACCCAATTAACAGAAAAGTAGAAGTCTTCCTGCTTGAATCAAGGATATGATAGGTACTTAGTGGAATTCATCAACTAAATTACCAATATATCTATCATCCTTCGGTTTAAGTATTTCTTTTATCTCCCATTTTTACTCTTACATATTTATAAAAAGTAACCACAAGCCCTGTTACTCACGTCTTTATTAGGCCTCTTAACTTTTCCTAAAGGACAACCAATGCTCTTCAGATCGTCATAGTATTCTTTTCACATCTTTTTCCCGGCTGAATAAATTTTACCTAAATGGGATTTCAAAATCTGTGTGGAGGGAACTTTACCAGGGAGAATTTTATTTCCTGAGATAGAAACATTGCCTGATATAAATAGGAAAATAAATCATTAATTGTTTTTCAAACTGGGACACATATGATTGCAAGTTTCCCCTGTAAAGGATCAAACCCAAAGGTGATAGACAAATGAACACAGGAGATTTGGGTGATCATCAGTTCCGGTTTTTCAAGTCCATAGAAAGGGAAAATGAAGCAGTGTCAGATGTTGATAGATGTTTCAAAAACTGCTATTACAAGGAAGCTTTTGAAGGTGCATGTTATAAAACAGATGCCAGTAGGATAGATTTTTTCTGGGATTAGTCCTCTGAGACTGATGTTGCTATGACCAATATGAATCAGCTAAGAAATAGGAGAAAACTGGAATAAACTTATTTTCATTCATCCAGCTAGGAATGCAGTTAAGTATAAAAAGAATATCAGAGAAGAGGATAGTCAGGTAAGGAAAAGCACAGTAGCAGATTTCCAGATTTCCAGTAGATGTATTATTTGAAGGTAGAGAACAGAGTAATTTTGACATTTCTTCCTACATTTTTTCCCAAGTGCCCATTTTTGCAATTTGCCTTTCAACAGCAAATTCTGTAGCACTGTGGTTGAAATAAACTCTTTTCAACACTTCTGTTCAATCCTATGCCCCACAGTAACATTATTTAATTAAAATATGGGACCCAACTGCTCTACTGCAGTAAATGATAGGTCACTCACTGTCGCCAACGGGATCAGGGTCAGATTTCTTATCCTTGTTTGATTTACTTGTGCCTAACTGGTGAGATCACAAAAACTACAATTTCAGAGAGATACATTTACTGAAATCAAATTATATTTCATAATATAAGAAGAAGTGAAAAGGAATCTTAACCTACCTATGTATATCCCATTGATGTTAGTTTTTAAACACAGGACATACAAAGAGAACACTTTTTTTTTTCTGTAGTAGACTATAGTACACAAAAGGTTTATTTTTATATTCTTTCAGAAAAGCAACTATTTCAAATACAGTTTTGACAAACTATAATTAATATCTATTAAAACATAAAGGGAGAACATAGAAGAAAAAAACATTAATCTCTTACAGTAGTCATCACTCTTTTTCCCCTGTAAGATACTTGTAAAAATAGGTTTGATCCATTACTCCCTTTTGCATTTTTAAAGACTATTGCAAGTTGCAAAGAAAAAAACATAAGAAGCTGTCTACTGTATGAAAAAGAAGACAAATAAGAGTGACATGTATTAACAAAGAAACACTAATCCACTCATTGCTGCAAGCAGGTAGCTTTTTTTTTCTGAATTTTTCTAACATCTGCTCAAACGTTTTATTTTCAGTTTCACCAATATGCAAATCCTGAGCCTTGTGGGCATTCCAGATGTTCTAGGCTTGGCACATGGTCCTGATTGCTGCAAAGCTGATCTCCAGAAGTTATGCCATACATTTTGGGGCTTTAATGATACTGCCTGTTACTGGGAAAGACATTGCTGTTGCTCTGAGTAACACTATATTCTCTGAAATACAAAAATACAGTAATGACAGTAATACAACAAAAGTATAAAAAAAAAAAGCATGAAGTAAGAATTTTATGACAAAATTCTACTAATTATAGAGTACATGTAAAATAAAGATGAAACTGAAATCAATATCTTTTTCATACTTTCATTTTACAAAATTGCCTGCAGCTCACTACAAACTTAGCAGAGCAAAGGTTTAAAATCAGAATCTAGTGGCTTATGGTTCATTACATTAATTAATTATTAAATAATTCAACATTGTATCGAAAAATTAGTAAAAAAAAGATCATTTCAAGGAGGTATATGTTTAAAAAGTTTTCTACTTTAACAATATATCAAAAAACCCAGGACTACAAATCCTTTCTTTTCCTTCCCAACTATAATTTTCTTCAGGAAAAGTTTTTCTATAGAGGTCTAGATGCTGCCAATCCTTATATTTCTGATATTCAGAAGCTTTCTGCACAAATAAACATTAGTCCCAAACCATATGCCAACAGAAACCCACTTTTGATAAAAATCATTCCTGGTTGCAGTGCCTTTGCAGGTCACAGCAATGTCATGCATCAAGAGGAACAGTCTTTCTGGTGGAAAATGGTGAGCTGTGGGGAATTTTGAATTCTTCCAACTGACAAGCAGCTGCTGTATTTTACAGAGCGTTATTTCCAGTCTCATCAGCTACTGAATTGGATGCAAAGTTGCACTGTTTTTCTGAATCTTTTTGTGGCCAGGGCCCGGGGGATCTAAACTGAAGTCCTAGAGTGAAAACAGTGATTGACGAT
This sequence comes from Steatornis caripensis, assembly GCA_013398225.1. Lineage (NCBI taxonomy): Eukaryota > Metazoa > Chordata > Aves > Caprimulgiformes > Steatornithidae > Steatornis > Steatornis caripensis. Next base: position 59,888 of record VZSC01017260.1, read on the forward strand.
TTTGTTCTACTGGCAAAGGGAAACCTTTGCGAGGACAGTAAATCTTATTAAATAGAAAACAGTGCTTTTGCTGGGGCCAGACTGAGACTGAGAAATCGACTTCTCCAGGAGGCAAGGACCAGCACAAGTTTGAGTGCCACCTTCCTTCCCAAGTGCAAATTGGATTTTCTTAACCTTTCTTCTGTAACATAAACATTTAGACAAACAGCCAGACAAGCATTATATGTTGTAAAACAAAACATTGCACAGTAGACACGTCTTCCCCTGAGGAGAGGAAAGAAAGAATAAACGTGTAACAAGCATTACTCACGTTGCTTAATGCACTACTGGAAGACACTCAAATATTCATTGTGAGTATGCTATGAAGAGATATATAAAATGTAATAAATGTACTATATAACTTGTCAAATAATCCACTACATTCTGAATCAGCCCAAGTTAGAATGAATGTTAATAGTTCCATGTACAGTTGAGGAAGGCAGCAAAATCTTGTCAGTAAGACATTTTTATATTTGTCTTACTAAGCACAGACATAAAAAGCATTCCTGATCTTTTTTTTAATAGAATTCCTTAGCAGCACCTGTAATCGGCAAATTGTCAAAGACAATCTTGATTGAAAAACAGTAGAGAAATATCCTGAAGAATTGAGGCCAGGATACTGTCCTCATCATCATCATCTGGCTGTTTCCTAGCAACCTTTTAGTATCATCTCAGTTTTATTTCCATTTCCATAGGGACTGAGGCAGGAGCAGTTAACAACTGCAGCACATAGACATAATCTACCTAGGAACTGATAGCAGTCAGTGGAAGCTGGACTGAAGGAAATCAGAAGTTACTCCTGTGCTCAGCAGAAAGTTCTTGCAAATACTTGCTGCTACACAGGTGAAGCGTCCATCTCTGTTTGAAAGTTCATATCTACAGCCAGTCACTTGCAGTCTGTAGTTTATACGCACTGCTTTGTTAGAATAGAATAGGCTATTTCAGTTGGAAGGGCCCTACAATGTCATCATCTCATCCAACTGCCTGACCAATTCAGGGCTGACCAAGTTAAAACATGTTATTAAGGACATTGTCTAAATGCCTCTGAAACAGTGACAGGCTTGGGGCATCGACCACCTTTCCAGGAAGCCTGTTCCAGTGTTTGACTACTCTCTCGGTAAAGAAATGCTTCCTAATGTCCTGTCTAAACCTCCTCTGGTGCAGCTTTGAATCATTGCCCTGCATCCTATCACTGGATCCCAGGGAGAAGAACTCAGCACCTCGTTCTCCACATCCTCTCCTCAGAAAGCTGTAGAGAGCAATGAGGTCACCGCTCAGCCTTCTTTTCTCCAACCTAGACAAGCCCAAAGTCCTCAGCCACTCCTCACAGAACATTCCTTCCAGCCTTTCCATGACCTTTGTTCCTCTGGGTGCATTCAAGGACTTTCAAATCCATCTTAAATTTTGGGGCCGAGAACTGCACATAGTACTCAAGGTGAGGCCACACCAACACTGAACACAGCAGGATATTCACCTCTTTGACTGGTTGTTTATGCTGTGTTTGACACACGCTAGGATGCAGTTTGCCCTCTTGGCTGCCAGGGCACACTGCTGACTCCTGTTGAGGCTGCTGTCGACCAGCACCCCCAGATAAGTTTCTGCAGAGCTGCTCTCCAGCCACTTCTCTCTCAGTTTATATTTGTGCCTGGTGTTACTCCATCCTAGATGCAGAATCTGGCACTTTGACTTGTTAAATTTCATCCTGTTAATCACAGCCCAATGCTCCAATCTATCTACATCCCTCTGCAAGGCCTCTTGTGCCTCAAGAGAGTCAACAGCACCTCACAGTTTGGCATCATCAGCAAACTTGCTAATGGTGCATTCAACTCCTGCATCCATGTCATTGATAAATATATGGAACAGGACTGGCCCTAGAATTGAACCTTGAGGAACACTTGCTCATAACTCTTAGTTATTCTTTAGATACAACCTCTACTCTCTCCAGTTGGCCTGGGGAGTGCCCTTCCAACCCTGTACATAATAGACATCAGCCTATTATGTACACAAGTGTTTCATACCTCATGTTAATTAGACAGTACAATAGGTAGGGTGAGCATCAGTCTTTCAGAAACACAGATCAGTTCTTCAGTCATACGAATTGGAGAGAGTAAATAAACCCCTTACTATCCTGAGTTCCTATGTCACACCAAGGCAAGTCGATGGTCTAAGTTATGTAGTAGTCAAGACTGGGATATTGATTTTGTATGGGATTTTGTTAGTTTATTTGCTTATTTATTTTGCTGACATGGAATATTTCTGTTTCTCATCACTCCTTACCCTCTGGCATGGTATTTTCAAACTGCATTAGATGGAAGTCAGCTCTGACACGATTCCTTCTTTAGACCAGTGGTGAAAGGTGAAGCATGTCACATCTTGCCAAGAGTGAATCCAATCTGTCACAGTTTTCTACTTTTCCTAACACTTGCTCATGTGGTATCATCTTTAATAGAATTTAGCTTCTAATTTAAACTTACACTACAGTCACTGGAAGTTGTTCAGTATCTTACTGTCATAATGTAGGGACAAACAGAGACTGTGAGCTGTCACCAGGACAGGACACCAGGGCTGTGCAGACAAGTCCGCAGCATGCAGCCAAGCATGCTCCTCTAAGCATTCCTGCACACTCTGTAGCATGCTGGGGATACAGACCTAAGTTTTTGACTGCACAGTTTAGGGACCCACACATGTTTCAGAAAGCAGAATTGCAGAATTTTATGTGGGGTCTACAATATACCCATTTGATTCTGCTCATTTGACTTTGCTGAGTGGTTGGGGAGTCTTAGCCGAGTTGCTGCCATGGTATGAGGAAGAATCCAGATGTATCATGCAGCTGCAGCACTTCATTTCAGTGCTGAGTTCTATAGGCTGTGTGTTCAGTAAATTACTCAGTATTGTGGTGCTAGTGGTGCTATAGTTGTCACGCTGGATTTTGTACAGACTAGGCCAGGGCTTTCCTGAGGCTATGGAAAAGACAGAGTAGATCAGAAAGCGTACTCTCCGCCAGTGAAGATGCACACACTAGTAAGACACCTTAAAAATAGAAGTGAATGGGAGGAATCAATTCATTAAAATATTTACAGGTGTACTACAGGAGTTTCAACATATATGTGTAATGACTCTTACGAGAGAGTAAACTATGGAAAACTCTGCCAGGCCGTGGCAAACCTTCCGTAGACTTCAGTGGTTCCAGGATTTAATCAAGTCTTCTCAAGCACTACAGAATTAATACTTCTCATTGAAAAGCAATAGTTCATGCTTTGAGTAGGCAAAATGTTATACCTCTCACTTGTAATGCATGAAATGAGTCAGAAATTTTGGGCTTAAGTTTACCTTTCCATTAGTGTTATGTAATTTTTTATTTGTATACGTTATTTATATCAAAGGTGCAAATTCTGAGAGTGAAGTTTTGTAGAAGACTGTATGCCAAGACAGAGAGCCTTGGACTTCTCTTGCTCCTTTACCAGTCCTATTCGTATTACTCTCTTTGGCTTTGCAGCACACCTTTGAATTTCCTCTTGAATCACTGCATCATTTAGATTGGAAGGGACCTCTTGAGAACACCTAGTCCAACTCCCCTGCTCAAGTTCATCTTCCTTTACCATAACTGTGGTCACTTTCTACCCTCTTCTCTGAGCTTTGCAAACACATCATCCATACCCATCTCTTCTGAGCGTTCTTCCTTTGTAAGGGTTTGTGCCTTGGTCGCAGGTAGCCATTGGCTCCATACAGGAGATGACCCAGTTTAGGGCCTTTCCTGAGAGCCAGGAGTCAGTGGTGCTGGGAGACTGATACTTGTTGACCCCTGGGTAAAGCGGGGAGTATTAACCACATCTGACTGAGAAACCCTCATACCTTGCTCAGTCAGGGTGGAAGGGTTTGTAGTGGTGCGCGGCAAGGGCAACTCTGTGTGCAGAGTTGGAGTCTGGAGGACAGCAGGGGCTGTGTGACTACCATGGAGGCCAGTCTCCATGGTGCCCAGCTCAGGGCTCAAGAAGGTCTGAGCTCAGTGAGAGGCTACTGTGCAGGCCAGTGACCTCCTCAGGGCCAGGATGCTGGGAGTCAAGGGCAGCTATGGTACAGGGGGTCAGTGCCCACACTGCCTGAGCCAGCTCAGCCAGGCAGGATGGTGATGACAACAGGCCCTGCTGGCAGGCTGATGAACATCAGCCAAACCCAAGGTAACAATCCAGAGCCAAGGACAAGGCAGGAAATCCAAACAACTGTTCAGGAACAGGGCTGGAGACCCTGTACTGTCTCTGGAGGGTGCTAAAATGGGGTTCTGGGTGGGGGTTAGGCAGGGGTTTAGACAGTCAAGTTCACCAATGCTCTCACAGCCGTGGGAAGGACTCTCTTTGGCACCCGGGCCAGTTCAGGATGTGTCATGAATAAACAATGATAATTGGCTGGTGCAAAGTAAAAGAACATTCACTCAAACTGAGGAAAACTGAGCAATATAATTTCATCTTTGTTAACCAAAGTAAACAGTTGAGAAAAAATAAATTATAAGAGAATGGCGTGTACTGGCAAAATGAGTAAGTGGTGTCAATGTAACTGCAAGGTGGTCTCAACAACGCGATTTTGTACAAGCTTTGCACAATAATTGTTGAAAGACTTCTAGTATTATTTAGAAAGTTCAAACATACCTCTCTTAAAGTCCCCTGGATTTTGCTTTAATAGTTTGTACCCTAGGTAGCTGAATTATTTATTGATTTGTTAAGGAGAACAATGATCTAAATGCAAGAACTGAAGTGTATGTAATTGAGATCCAATTGGAGGGACATTAACCTACTCACTAAATTTAAGTGCAGACACTTAAATTGGCCCCAAGATTAAAAGAAATTCTTTTTCAATTGGATTCTTTTGCTGCCAGAAAGTACATTTTAAGAATGAAAGGGCATAACTTTTTCCTTTTTATAAGTATCTCATTCTAAAAGTGGTAGAGCAACACAATATATTTTTAAAATGACCCAATATTTGCTTGCTTAAGACTGTAATCTTAGACTGTATTGTAAGTATTGCTGTAGCTAATATGATTCACTGATGTAGCTTTCCCAGCATGTCACATTAGAGCAGAAGTTAAGGGAGAGTAAAGTGATGAAGGAATTTCAAGACCTGGGAAAAAATTGTGAATCAGTATGCATTTTAGTCTGAGCATTGGGAGAGTTCAACACATTTTACTACAGTCAAGAAAAGAAATTTATTGTACATGATATGCCATTAACCTTTAAAAGTAACTTTCCTTTAGCAGGAGCGGTGTTCTACCAGCATCTTATTATACTATGAGTTCCTCTGAGTAATTGAGGTTGTTAAACTACCTCTTAAAAATTAATTTCTCTTGCTGATAATGGGAGCATCATTGGTCCCAGAAAGAATAAACTATATTTGAATTGGCTTGGCCTGGAAGTACTGCCTTCTTCCAGTGCTGTGTTTTCTGAGTAAATAGTGAAAAATTATTTGAGCTTTTTAAAAGAAAAAGGTTCTCACTTGTTCGACTTCCACAAGATATAATTAACTGAATTCCCAATTGGGCAGTTTGAGCAATTTCCTTTCTTCAAATTAAATACTGTCAGTAGGTTGGTATCCCTCTGAATAGCTTGTGAGCCCTGCAATGATGCTTGCTTTGATGCTGCTTCCAAATCTACTAGAATTCATCCGAAACAGTACCATGCACGATTAGTTAGGCTTTACGTGTTGTGCGTGGACATTTATCTGGAACTATATGCCTTTGCACTGGCAAACGATAGGCTCATATGAATGTCTTCAGCCTCACTGAAGAAAAGTTGCTCCATGGAAGACATTAAGTATGGGCTTAGATATGCTGTGCTAAGCTTAGTTCTTCTCTGTATTTTCATCTGCAATTGTATATATACACAAGACAGACTCTGACATCAATTTGTTTTACACAGTGCCCTATATATCTATTGGATTGTACAAATTCTAATAAAAGTTATAAAATTTCCTTGAAAAAACAAAATTATTCTTCTCCATGTGAGGTTATACTTTTAAATCCCTTATAAGCAAAAAGAAAAACCAAAGCTCAGGGAACAGTTTTTAAAAGCTTACTGCTGCTAACACATATTCATTCTCCCTCCATCTCCCTCCTTTCTCTCTTTGCCTCTCCAATTCTACCTCTTACTTCCTTTGTACTCTTATGTGTTCCTTTTTTTTTCCTTTCTCTTCATACGTTGTTTTCTCTGTCCTTTCCCTTTGTTAATTTCCTTTGTCTCTCTCCAGGGAATCTGGTGCGAAAATTTATTAGGAGTGTAATTTGGACCTACTCAGCTAATTTTGCCATAAGGTTGTCAGAGATACGCTGAAATGCTCTTGTGCATGATCACAGAAACGGTCATACTTTGGTTTTGTGGTTCTAGCTGTTGTTTTTAAAGTATCAATCTCCTGTTTGTCTGAGGCAAAGAAAACGCGAGTTAATTAGAAGCTTGGTATTCTCACAGTCCAGACTCAAATTTAAAGCAGTCTTGTGTGCAATGTGTTGTAGTTAACAGAGATTTATTTCTGTTTTGTCTTCCATTTATGATGGATTGGTTGCATGTTTTAGGGCCTCGCCTTGTCTTTAGTAAAGGATGAAACAAATTTATGTTCCACAGGTTACAGCTTTGTTTGACCAGTCAAAACCTGTAAGTGCAAAAACGCCTGTGGTCTTAAATGTGGTTATAGAACTTGCTTGAGAACATTTTTAGTGAATGTTGAGACTGGCACTATCACCAGCATTCTTCACAATTGGGTATTTCTTTTGGCTGATCTGATTTATGTTTGTTTTGAGACCCAAACCAAGATATTATGCAGAATTTTTAAAAACTTTTTTTTAAGTAAATAGGAAAAAAAACCCAAAACAATGTCTTTGTAGATGTTTTGACTTCTCGGTGTCTAGATATTTGATATTTGCTTTATTTTATTTTAATTTTGACTCTTTAACACACTCCTCTCAAGCTGAATTTTAAACAATTAGATTACGAGGCAATGGCTGTAGTCCTGTGTCAGATAATGCCATTCTTAGTTTTAAAAAACAGTGGTTAAAGTCTAATTAAAGCAAAAATGATGTGACTTTGCATGTTCAGTATACACCACAGTATTTTAGCATGGAATTCAACCTCAGGAACAACTCTAAAGCAGCTTGCTATCTGCTGCACTTTGACCTTAGAAACATCTACACCTACCTTAAAGATGGTATCAGAGCTTAGGACCAGAATGGCAATCATTGTATCCATGCCTGGAAGATACATACTTTTCTTCAAACACTAAACTGTGTTAGAGTTGATTTTATCAGCTTTCAAGAAGTGAGCGCCCTTCTTTTTTGCTCTCCTCCATTCTCTGCACTGCTTCTGCACAGTTTCAGTACAATAACAGAAAAAAAAAAAAGCCCAAGTCAGTACTGACTCTTCTATAGAGGAGTCTACTAACACTGTCATATTCATTTTCGTGTGGGTAACAAAAATACTGCCCTAAAAAAACCCTATGAGAATAAGAATACAAAACTACAAAGCACAGAAGTGAACTGAGAAATTTTGTAGTTTTTTACTTTACTTTTATCTCACTTACTGAGATTATAGATGCAAATATCCATGGGAGAGAATCAGGATTCAATGATAAGAATTATAATTTGTTAGGAATAGCTACAGAAACATGACTTCCTGCAAAGATATGAAAAGCTTCCACCAAACTATAGAGCAACTCTAATGAAAACATATCTTGCTTCTTTCCAGCTTAGTTTGCAAGCTGTTAGCAATTCCTTGTCATACTCCATTCTAAAAGAACCACTCCTAAAAAAAAATCAATTCTTGTTGCCAAATCTGTAGAAAATGGAATAGTTTCAGAAGGAAGAATTGAGATGGCTGTGATTAATAAAATCTCCTGATTCCTGGTGACATATTTTAAGAAATTACCATCCTTATTTATTTTTTGCTCCAGACTTTTTCTGCCTTAGCAGCAGAAGTAAATGTATATTATCCTCTTGGTCACAATACTCTGTGGCTCAGCATATCATCCTAAACTGAAAAGAATGTCTTTCATGTTAATGTCATAGGTTGTGAACTGTGGCAACTCAGAAGACAACACACTTTCACTTTTGTTAACAGTAACAGCCAGCAGAGGACAATAAAATCTTAAAAAGCCACGGTTAATTGGTCAAAGCCTTGACTCCATACTGATATAATGAAATAAAATGAGGTTCAAACACCTGTTGCAATGGCTAGTTATTAATTTAGAGAAGTCAGCATGAGCAGGAAAGCAGTAAAAGACCCATCCTATGAAAGATATTTTCATTAAGCAGAAGATTTTGGGCATCTGAGAGCAAAATTGTGTGGAGAAGGCTGTGCGTTAGGCTAAGTGTCTCACATGCACAAAACCAAAACAAGAGAAAACTTGAGAAGGAGAAGAATCATCCTCCAGGCCATCCAGCAGTATCACAGCTCATGAACTGTGTTACATGTCAAGAACCTCAGGGTAAGGCTGGGAGAGAGCTGTGGAGAAAGAAGCAGCTTTCAGACAGACACCTTTTGTCATCAGTGGGTTTCCTGAAATCCTTGAGCATCTCAGCTAAACTGCTATTTTAGGGGGGACTGTTGCCAACTACTTCCATGAGCTATCATAACACATATGTATATTAATTGCCAAAGGTGTCAAATAAATCCTTCTGCATCTTGGCTTTCTTATACAAGACAGCCCACACAGAATGTGTTTTTACTTTGTTACAGGCTGCTATATTTCAAGTGAAATAATATACTGGGTTTGCACCATTGCCTTGCACCCTGTGCATCCTACTTATGCCAGTAGATTTATGCATTACTGACAGTAGGCACAGACCGTAATCATATATTTCTCCCTTTCATTTTAGTGGAGTAAAATTAATGTGTCTGATTAAAATATCTTCACAGACTGACAGGAACAGCAGTATCACTACAAGGGAGGTTCTCCTTGTGTTGGAAAATTACCTGAGGGGTTTCAGATGGTCTTTTAATTAATTTATAATAACTTCTGAGTATAAATGACAATACAAAATCAAGTTTTTGAGACAAAATGCCTGCATGCTATTTGAATTTTATTCAGTAATTCAACAGGCCTACTGAATTGAGATTGCCTCAGCATATGGCAAAGATTCAAGAAATTTCCAACATAGAATAGATGGCTGAGGTGATGTTTTACACATCACGCTACTTGAGACATTAGTCTATTGCAACACATTTATTGCTACAGGCCTAATTTTAAAGAATATGTTTGCCCTTGTTTCATCATTACCTGCACATTTGAAAGGTGATGACAAAATTACCTTTGTGAAGCACATTTACAGGCAGATCTTTACACCCATATTTAACATACTGAAGGTGCCTGCACAGTCGTGCAAGTATAATTATATATGCAAAGTAAATAGCAAAAATGTTACATGTGCAAATTTATTTTAAAATTAGATTTCTGGCAAGTACATGAAAAAGGATTGAGAGTATGTTAGAATATCTGAAAATAATTGCCACTAAATTTAATCAGTTATGTGGAATGTGAAGAAGTCAACCCAAGGTCAACTTAAAAATGAAATGAATGATTTAAGCAGTCATTGCACAGGACCAGATGGCATGACTGGGAGGTTAAAAACAAGAAAGGACTAAGTTCTTCAAAGCTGTGTTAATTTGTTAATGTATACTAGAATCATGTAAATGAAAGGTTAACTGATTGTTTACAAATTAAATTTACTAATTTCCTAATTGCTAAAGGGAACGAATGTAGATAAGAGGCTTAAGACACACATAACTTTTTTTCTGTTCCTATGAAGAAAAAGTCCTTATTTTTTTCTTCAACATTTTCATATTGGTCATAGACATCTCCAGCTCTCTAGGCTCCCCCTACTCTTTTCAGAATGTAAAGAAGAGCAGGCAGGCTGTGTGTCTGCTCCTGCCGCTTCCTGCTAGCCTCTTTACAGAGATCTTCAAGGCTCTTCATATCTTATATCTATTTATCATACATTTTAATAGAGATAGGAAAATACTCATCTAAGCATTAAACACGCATAATTTATCCTTGTCTATCAGGTTTCCCTTCAGACTATCCATTCCCCTTGTTCTGTTCATCTCATAGTCACACATCTGTACTCCAGACAATAACTTCCTTTATATTCCTAGGAACTATTCTTGACTTTGCTGTCACTTAAGACATTTGTCTTCCTTGACACCAAGGACGCCACGTTTGTAATTTAACTACTCTTCTAATAATGAATTAATAACTCACAGTTGTAAGGAGCTAAAAGCTAAATGCCAGTCAGAGACATCTGTAAGACCATTGGACCCGAAGCCAAGTATTGCTTTGGAAGCTAGTATATAAGATATGAGAGAAATAGATACTGTTTGAATAAAGCATGAGCAGCAGCACATTGGTCTTTGACTTTTTCATCTGATTAGACTGTTATGTAGGGTGATAATTTTCAAGGACGACCTTCTGATAAAGATAGTCCAGTGTCTATAGAAGTAGCCTAGAAACCAGGAGAGCAAAGTCCTTCCGGGTCTCATGTCCCCATCCATAAACAGGGAGTTATAGTAACCTCCTGCTCGCTGAGGTAAGTAAAATAGGCATAAATACAATTCAGAAACTTGGGGGAAGTGCTGTAACTACTGCTGTGTTGTTAGTGTACATGTGAATGTGTGGGTGAAGGAGGAAGAGATATAAATACCTATAATAGAAAATTACAGAAAATGGCTTCTCTAAGGGAAAAGGCTTTTAGGCACTATTATAAGGATGAGATTGAAGAAGTGGCTTGCCGTTTAAGACTTCTTTTCTGTGATTAGTATTATCCATCAGTCAGTTCGTTATCTGTGTTTACATTCCCTAATAGGACAACATTCCCATTTAACATTAGCACCTTAAAAATCAGGCATCTTAACCCAACCAAGACTCTTTCCACAGCAGTTTAGGCACCTTGTGAGGACACCTAGTTCTATGAAGAGTTAAAATCATAGGATAATTCAGGATGGAAGGGGCTTCAGACCATCTTCAGTCCAACATACCCTTTCTCAGGATTTATCCAGTTGGGCCTGGAAAACTTCCAAGGATGGAGACAGCGCAACTTCTCCAGGCAACCCATTCCACTGTCTGGTTGTCCTCAGAAAAAGCCCTTTCTCCTTATATCTAGTCTGAACCTCTCGTTTCAACCTATGCTCATTGTTGCTCATTCTTCCACTGTTCATCACTATGAAGAGACTAGTTCCACCTTCTCAATGACCTCCTCGTAGCTACTAGTGGGCTGCTGTTCGGTCCCCCAGAAAGCTGCCTCCTCTCCAGCTGAGTGCCCTCAACCTGGCCTCACAAGGCAAGTGTTCCAGCTCCCTGAGCATCTTGGTGGCATCTACTGGGCTCTCTCCAGGTTACTGATGCCTTCAGGAGACGAGGGGAGGAGAATAAAGAGCCTCAAAAATGGACACTATATCTAGATGTTGTCTATTAAATATTGAGTAAAGGAGGGTAATAGCTTCCCTTGATCTCTTGTCTGAGCTCCTGTTAGTACAGCCTCTGATGTCCTGGGCCTTTGCTGCAGGGGCACACTGTGTCTCACATTCAGTTTGCTGTCTTACAGGATCCCGGTGTCCTTTTCCACAAAGCTACCTCCTAGCCAGTCTCCGGCCTGTATCATCATAAAGGGTTCTTCCTTCCCAGGTGCAGAACTGAACATTTTCATTGAATTTCAAAGGTTCCTGCTGGACTGTTCCTTCAGCCTGTCTAGGTCCCTCTGGATGGCAGCCCTGCTTTCAAGCGAACGGTCTTGTGCCCTCAATTTGGTGGTATCTGTAATCTCAATGATAGTGCACCCCATCACTTCCTCCAAGCCACAGCTAAAAATGTTAAAGGGGACAGGTCCCCATTTAGACCCGTGTGATACTCACTTGTTACTGGTCTTCAAATAGAGTATGATCTATTAAATGCCATCCTCTGAGTCTAATCCTCCAGCCATCTTTCTATCCATACAGTGTTCCACTCAAACAGACGATAATGTCCTAACTTAGGTACCATAACACTTTAAGACATTCAAAAGCCTTGTTAAAACCCATGGTAATGGCATCCGCTGCTCTCTCCGTGTCCACGGATCCATTCACTTTACTAAAGAAGGCAATCAGGTTAGTCATGCATGATTTACCATCTCCCTCCATCGACTCAAAGTTTGCATGGATTACTGCTTAGATTAGATGTTTTTATAATGCTAAAATAAGATTAAATTAATCCTAAAATTGGTCTTTCATAGTTCTAGAAATTTTTATTCACATTGTCCTTTGTAACTACAGGACGGTTTTACTTGCCAGATGTTTGAACACTGTCGATCAGCTCTTACAGCAAATGAAATAAAGATGTTTCAAGTGATAAAAGTGTGGCATTGCTTTCAAAAAAGAAGGACTTTTGACAGACAAGATGGTAATTGCAGCGTCAGGTATCCTGCTAATTTTAGGTTGGATCCTCAATAAAAATCAACTCGGCAGAGCTAGCATAGACACAAAAGCTGATCAGTTATGGTTAGAATTTTTTCCAAGTTTTCCATTTTATCTTCAATTAAAACAATTGATAAAGGTCCCATTGCCTTTTGTGGAAACTAGGTTATGCCATTAGAACAATTCAGAAAATCCAGCATGATTCGTTTTGTTTCAAGGTGCTTGAGAACAGTGGCTTAAACTGGGAATTGTTTTTCTGAAAGAAGAGGGAAAGCTTTACTCGGAAAAAGACTGTTCAAAATCTAGAAACTAATTTCCAAACCTAGAACAAATAATTTATTGGTCCTTCTGAAACAGGACTTCTGTGACACATTTGAGGAGAGTATAAGGACAGAAAATTAGCCAGTGCATTTATCTGAGGAGCTGCTAAGAACCTTCCAAGCTTTTCAAGCCTAGACCTAATTTCTAGCACTTAATAATACCAAAAATTCTGCATTTTTAACAATGTTACATACAGACAAAGATAAGCTACAATCAGAATGATGTCGATAGTGCCAATGCAGGAGGTATTATAGTCCAGAAAATATTAGGTATGGTCCAGAAATATTTTGGTACTCTCTAATGTCTTCCCTCCTGGGCATCTCTGTTTCCTATCTATCCCATTGAATTCTATCCCATTTGCCAGTCTGCAGGTACTGTTTCTCTATTAAGATAAATATTTGCAAGGTCTACAATCATCTTCATAAGATCATTAGAACAGATACTGGGTTAAATTATTTGTGTATATACAGCTAAGTACCAAATAAGGCTCAAAAGCTTATATTACAGAATCACAGAATGGTAGGGATTGGAAGGGACCTCCAGAGATCATCTAGTCCAACCCCCCTGCTAAAGCAGGTTCACCTAGAGCAGGTTGCACAGGAATGTGTCCAAGTGAGTTTTGAATATCTCCAGAGAAGGAGACTCCACAGCCTCTCTGGGCAGCCTGTTCCAGCGCTCTGTTACCCTTACAGTAAAGAAGTTATTCCTCATGTTCATATTGTCTCTATACATCAAAAATCTCTAGTTCACAGTTCCAAGGAGCAGACTGAAAATCCAACTTCTACCTCTTGTTACTCAAAAGAATGAATCATGGGGCTCAAATCCTTCCTCACAAGGATATATTTGAGGAAGTAATCTATCAGTGGGAAAGTAAAGATACTGGCCTTTAACATAGTAATAAAATAGGAGTATGCAATAGGAGAGGGCTAATGGATGCCGTGTTATTTATAACTACAAGAAAAACTACTGCCTACAGTTTATAGATAGGCACATTCAGAGTGGAAGTATGAGACACATTTCTATCAGTGAGCGAAAATGACCATTGGGTCAATTTATGAAGGAAAGTAGTGGATTTTCTCTCCATCATACAACATTTTAAAATCAATATTGGTTTCTTTCTGAAAGGTGTACTGTATTCAACCATAAATTATTGGACTTCATCTAGACGTTATTGGGTGAGGGCTTACCGCCTGTGTCATATCGCAGGTCAGACTAAACGACCACAGTGTTCTCTTCTGGCCTTAAAATCTATGAAGTGATCAATGACTGTCATAGGACCGCAGCCATGGAAAAAAGTAATGATTACTTATAGTCAAAAGGAAAAGGAGACACCATGTGATCCAATAGGCCCATTCAGTCAATACCAGCCTATGCAGACTGTCAATACCCATAAGGCAAAAAGCGACCATATCTACCCACCCTGTGATTTCTGCTTTTAGATTCAAATTCAGTATTTTATCGTTTTCACTCCCCTGCATAGAATGTAATGGGTTCAGTTAAGATGTCATTTCATTTTGTTGAAATAGACACAGATGATAGTTAAATAGGGCTGGCATTTATATATACATATATAAACTATGGTTGCTTTTCCTTCCTGTAGTTTGTGATCACTGCTCTATTTTACCAGTTTTCCAATCTGTCCCTTTCCCTCTGAATACCATTTCTCATTTCTTCTCACCCTCCAGCCTTTGGACTAATGCATCATTTAACAACTTTGCATTTATTTATGATTTCAGGAAAATATGACTGAAAAAATAGAAAAAAATATTTATGATTGAATGACAGATCTCAGCACCTCTCACAGTCATGAGTTCAGTGTGATCTCCTTTGCGCTCTACATGATATCATTAGCTTGTTCAAGAAACAAATGAAAGAATTTTGTTTTGATATTGGAATTAAAGTGCTTTTGATATTCATTATTTTTTGCTTTCCTAAATCTTTTGCATGTCTTGGAACACAGAGAAGTACTATTTTTTTAAAAGAATAAAATTAAGAATTAGTGTCTTGTTCAGACAGAAAAACTCTGGAAAGACCACAGTCTGACCTTGTATATTATGTGCTATGGTAATTAATTTAGCTGTAAATTAGCCTTCAGGATTTCCATGCAGTCTGTCTAAAAGGTCACTAGAATACTAATAAATTCTCTTGTCTTCTTTAGCTATTCTATGTACAGTAAGCTGTGTAGTGAGAAGTGACTGAACTTCCTTTGAGACATTTACTGCAAAAGAATTTTTCTCATTAGAACTATGTATTACATCGAGTTTAAGGAAAGTGCAGGTTTAAAAAATGTAAGTTCTGGATGCTACTTGTGAGGAGCCTTCATTTTGTTTTCACGATGAATAGCAATTTATCCTCTTGAGTGCAGAGCACTGTGACAAGATGCTAGTGGAAGATGGATTCTTTTTATGTATATTTACATAATTCCAGGATCCTGAGGGGAAAGGAGACAGGAGGATGGAAGGAGTGTCTCATATCTCTCTGTGAGAACATCTTACTGGATGGGGAAGACTGTTCCTGGCCCAATCTCATTCAAAAACTCTGTTTCAAAAATTAAATATATGGGCTGCCCTCTGAGACGATATCTTTTAATGTTTTATACTTCACAAAAAAATTTCTCAAGCAGCCATATAAAAGGATCTTGTACATGCATGGGAATTACTTTAAATTACATTCTTATCATGATGTACAGTTATAACAATCACACCAAAATTCTGCCAATCTTAAAAGAGCTGAAAATTCAGACATGATTTATAGAAGTGCAGGTAAAATGCTACAGTCTTATTCTGTGGCATTCTATCAGCCATGTGCAGATTAAACGATTCTTAATAACGTACTTTGCCGTAGTATGAGATGACAGATCTTCTTCTAAGGATTATGAAGTATTGTATGAATCTATGCTGTTACTACCTGCACAGAGTGATTTGCTGTTAAATTGCCAAACGAAGATGTAGCTTATCTGCCTGGTCTCACACCTAAAGAATTCATAGAACTCTGTGAAAACTGTTGAGCAGAATTGTTTTGCCTTCATTTAATCTTAAAACCTTTTTCTTTCCACAATGTGTATTGCAAAAAAAAAAAAAAGAGGCATGAAAAAGCTGTATAAAAATGTTGTGTTTGTCCTAGTAGATTATGAACCCATATAGTTCAAATTCTGAAGAATAAATTAAAAGGATAAGTACAAGTACATTATTTGATGAGTATTTCCTATAAGTTATGTTGGTAATTGTAACTTTACTTATCATCTGTAATAATTATTTGGAAAAAAAAATAGAATCAAAAAGATATATTCATAGCTGTTGCTATCAAGGGTATTAAACTTGGAAGGAAAAAATTATCTAAGCAAACATCATCACAGATGGGATTACTAAGTAGAAAGGAAATACTTAAAAAGTTGCTCAATCAAAATATATGTGTGGTCAATAATTTGAATATGTTAGATCCATTTTTAAAAAGCAGCTTCAGATGTGGTCATACATCTAAAAGTAGTAGCTAAAAGACTGATTAGAACACATTTCACCATAAGCACAAGCAGTAGCATCGACTTAAACCATACTATAGTGCTTTCAGTCCTGAGTGTTTGGTTACAAAGACGCTGGTACTCAAAGGAGAAAACAACATATGCATCCTTATACACCATATAGCGCTGTAGGGTAGCCGTCTGTGTCACAGTGCTGTTTCAACCAGCAACAGGAAGGGTATGTCCGCAGCTCACTCCTGCATCATATAGAGGTTCCCAGCTCCAAAAAGCAAGCTCCAGAACAGGAAGGATCAGAGCAGCAGCATCAGTTCAGCCAGGTGCCTGAGTAACTAGCACTGCAAATCAGAAGAGTAAAAATACCTAGAGATATTCTCTGCTATTGAAAACATTGTACTAAGATCACTAAATAAAGGAGAGAGGTGAGTCACATGGATGTTTGATGACTTGCCACAGATTTCTTTATAGCAGGTGTTGAAAACTAGGCTAAAGCCTTTCTGAGTACTGACCTTACTTTGGTCAAAATAAACACTGCCATTATTCTCTCCAGCTTCATATGCTTTGTTGCCAGTGCCTTTGTACTCAGCGACTCCAAAGTGACAGTATTGAAGTATCTTGAGCTGATCTTCTCATGCTCTTTCCTATTGAGAGGGAATATTTACATTTTGCTGAGCTTCTAAAAATAATAACCCTGAAAATGAAGGGAAGAGTGGAACACAGGCCACTAAGGCGACATCAGTGCTAGTAAAACAAGCAAGTGACTAGCATCATCTTGCACTGCTCAGTTTTTAGCATATTCCCTGGCTTGATTTTCTCTGGTGCTAAGAAATGCTGAAATATGGTTCAGGGTCTGGCAAAACACACAGAATCAGTTCAGCTGGCTGCATTGATAAATCAGTCTCATTTCAGGAGAAATGGGTTTGTGCATAGCCATGTGGGCATAAGCCATCCTCAGGCTCTGGCTTGGCTTTTGTTCTACGCGTGTGAGCTTAGATTCATCGTTATCAGCTGTCTTTCTTGAATCAGATACTTGAATTGGATCTTCACTATCCGACTTTAATCCTCCCATCCTGAGTTAAAAATCATTTATACGGGAGGAATCTGGTCATGCTCATGGATTTGAACGGAGGTTTCATTCCAGATTGCGGAGTGCTTCTCCAAAAGAACATTTCATTGAATGTGTTGTTTCACCAAACAGTTCTGGATCTGACAACTCGTTATTTTCTTGTAGAAAAATATTGGATCCAAATCTGCTCCAGAAAACCTTCCTGTTTTGTTCCACGAGCAAAACATTACTTACCTTTGAATTACAAGTTCTTCCTTCTGCCTGTCCATATTTACTCCAGTTTTATTGTGCACAGGAGGCAAAAATGTATTTTACACTATGTATCTATTTTTGAATCATGCACTACACATTTATTTCTATTATTGATCAGCCACAGCTCATCATTTTGATAAAGGAAATAAAACACATAAGGCCTTCACTAATGCGATTTTGTGACTGAGCATTTATACACATTCAGCAGTCAGAAGCTGGCTTTCAAAGTTGTTGCAACACTACCGTATTCTAATTTAAGACTCGTTTTGATGAGGCCATAGGTATATATCTACACGTGCACTGCCAAATATGTTTTGCCTTAAACTCTCCAGAGAGCAATTCAGTTAGTATTAGTTAGTAATTGGGGGAAAATGAGCAGAATTCAAGTTACATATCAGTACAGGCCAAAGATTTCAATGAGACTGAGATGAAATAATAAATAATGCATTTTAGCACATCAGACATGACAGTAGCTTAATTCACATCATATTCATAAGACTATTCCACAGCCTCAGGAGCATTGATCTCAAAGTTTTACGGAGATAGAGCTTATATTATATTTATTTAGAGCTTAAATTATATTTATTTCTCAAGCAGCCAGTTTATTTGAAATTTACTGGTAATATTCCAGGAGAAAGTTAGGATTGATTATTATGAGTTGATGTGGATTATTTGAATACCTTATTGTCAAAATATATGCTAGGAAATATGATGTAAATTAATCCAGATCAGTTACACTAATAAGTGTTGACTCTGAACTGGAACAGAACTTCAAGAACAGCAAAAAGAACAGTCCTGGATATCGAATACACAGCACACACAGTGAGATTTAATTTTAAAGGGTGAGTGGTTTCTTTCCATGTTGGTTACCCTTCGACATGTTCAACTAATGCGCTTCCCTCTCTGCCTGCCCCTGTCACTGTTCAAGACTACTTTTTCTTACGCAGAATGAAAATTGCAAGGCTTTTAGCATACTTAAGTAAGTCTATTTGACAAGAAGTCTAAAATAATTTCCAATAATCCACATTATAAAGGAATTTTATTTCTAGCAGTTAGAAACATATTTTTTATTATAAGAAAGATGGAATCAGTTTCTGAAATTTCATCCAAGAAACACAATTTAGTAGACATTTAGCTTACTTGATCTTAAGCACTTAGCTTATTTATATCATAACTTACAGGAATTCAGTAATGATCTAGAACTAAACTCTGTCTAACCTGGGGATGTCGGATTCTCTGTCTTCTCTCCCTCCTCACCTTTATCAGTGCCTATGTTTGCCAGTGCAAAGTAATTCCAGAACAGTCATAGACCAGCACGGTTCTGACATTGTAGGTTTTTATGTCAACTTAGCAGAGTTGTGAGTGGTCACAAGAGATGTAATACAGTGAGAACAATCCTGAGATGACCGTGTTTGCATTATATCTTGTGTCATTCAATAAAAAGGGAATAAAATACAAGACCTGCCATAATTATTGCCATTACTACTTACAAACAAAATGAAAAGTCCTGAGGCTTGATGTTTTGAGGCTTAAACAAGTCTCTAGCTGTGAGAGCTGGAGAAAAGACCTAAATGAGCAAAGCACATATTTAGAAAAAACAGTGGGAATTTCTAAAATCTTTCACTAAGTACTATAGCATTGGTTACAAAAAGAGGCAACAGATTGCAGTAGAGAGCCTAGGAATCTGCTATAGAACAGTAATTCCTGTTTCATCTGAAAGGGCTTTAGAGTTGTAAAGATCAATTTTGCAAACTGTTACTCTTATGACTGGATAACCCAGATAAGAATATAGATCTGAATCAAATAGAGTATAGATGTGAATTGAAGATGAAGGATCAGCCCCTTATTTAATGAACACTGAGTTAATTGAAGACACAAATCAGCTTGGAGTTAAAATGCAGCATCGGATCAATGGCACATAGCAACAAAATAGAGAAGTTCAAAGGTGAAAAAGGAAGCATACCTTTTCTGGTTGGAATTGCAAAAGCAATATAGACAGGTATTACCCACATGCAAATTGGCTAAGGCACTGGCATTAATTTCATAAAACGCAGCCTGTGTTGAACCTCTTTCTGGTTATTCCTTTGCTTGTTTTTGCTGAATTCATTAACTAGGCACTTGAGAAAATTTGCACTCAGTAATTAAGTGCTCAGTAAATTGCTCAGTCCCTGTGACGTGTTATGGCCCAGAACCAGAGTTAAAGACGAAACGGGATTTTGGAGCTTTAGAACAAATGAAAAAGTGTTCTTGAATTCTTTAACAATGTTGTTTCAATTAATAGAACTTACTTGCTGGAACCAAAGTTTGTAGGCGGGTGCACAAGTTAGACTTACCCTTCATACCTCCATATTCACAACTCGGAAGGGCTGGGACAGGGACCAGGCATTGGCTCTGCACCTGGGATTCACTGGGCAGGCAAATAACTTCGCCGTCAGTAGCAGCAAAACAAAGGTGATTGCAGAATCCAGATGGGTGTGAAGATGCTTGTTTGCATTCTTAAGTTCAGGCTCTTGACCTGCATGGACACAGAACTGTGTCCCTTGCTCTTTATTTTTCCAGGATGTAGCACAGCCCTAGATAAAGTCCCTTCTTTGGATACTTTTTAGGTTACTGTTCTCTGGTGTCACGGGGGAGAGTGGTTAAGGTTTAACGGTCACTCAAAGGATCACCACCAAAGATATGAGGGAAAGGTGATTTTTAATATGAGTTTGTAAAAAA